>JZLH01S0279770.1:0-16338 GCA_001188425.1 Eucidaris tribuloides
GTTCAGCTGATTTTGGTTTCCTTTTTTATAAACTGGAATAACTTTTGCAACTTTGAGAGTATGAGGAAATACCCCCATTTCCAATGATGAATTAAATATATTGCACAATGGTTTTAAAATAAAAACAATAGATTTTTTAAAAACCCTCGGATGAATTCCATCACCTCCAGGACTTTTATTATCTTTAAAACTATTTACAATATTCAAAATTTCAGCTGCAGTAACAGGTTTGAAGAACATAGAATCAGGGTATACTTTCTTTAAAAAGGATTGAAAATTAACATTAGAACTTGGTAAATCTTTAACGATTTCGGTACCTATTGTGCTAAAATATTCATTAAATTTACATACAATTTCTTGCTTGTCTTCTAATAACTGACCAGCAACCTGCAACGAATCACACTGAACATTGTTACTATGTTTGTTTAAAACCGTATTTATCAATTTCCATGTTCCTTTTAAATTTCCATTTACCTTTCCAAACTTGTTCATATAATAATCTCGCTTACATTTCCGTTTTTCCCTATTAACCATGTTTCTTAATTGTTTGTACTTCAATTTGTTATCCAAAGTTGGATTTTTTAGATACTTGTGATAAGAAATATATTTCTTTTTACACATTTTTTTCAAGGAGGAATTAAACCATGGCTTGCTGTTTTTTTTCCTACCTGATTCAGTTCTAGTTACACAGAAACATGAATCATACAGTGACAGATATATATAAAAAAATGTATCAAATTTAGTATTTACATCTTGTATATTTTCTAGTACACTCCAATTCTGATCTCTCAATAACAAACAGAATTGTGAAATTAAATTGTCATTTATCACACGTTTATAAAACTCATGGGTATTGATTTTGTTATCAGATCTGAAGATAGAGTATATAACCAGGTGGTCACTTATGTCAGCTGTGAAAATGCCTGCTTGCGTAATGCTGTCAGGAAAATTAGTGAGAATATTATCTAGTAAACTTTCGGAGTGTTGTGTAATGCGGGTAGGTTTAGAGATTAAAGGATAAAATGAGTATGATGTCATAGTGTCGAGAAAATTATTGTACACCTGAACTAGGATTAAGCAAATCAATATGGAAGTTCCAGAAGAAACATTCTCTTTCTCATGTGTAATTTTTATTTAATAGAAGTTCAATGGTAATTTAAAAAATCTGAAGCTTGGTTCAGGCGGGTGGTCTATATATATACAGAATATATTATTTATGTAAGACGATGTTAAACCTCTGTGGAAATTCATGTGTAACTATTAGATAGCAGATCTGTGAAATTTGGCTATGTTAAGTCTACCTTAAATATACATGATGATTTTACGATTACATATCATATGCTTTCAAGATTTACAGACATATTAACTTTTCAAGATCACTGAAATATAGTGGGGTCAACTGTGAATTGCTTCAAATTCCCATCGCATTTTAGTATGTGAGACAACTACTAGAGCAATCTCATGAGTTATGGGGGTCTGTGTAATCACCAGTACCAGAGATAACCTCTCTTCTCATGCTATCACTACGAATATTTCTGTGGCATTGTGTGTATCTTTCAATATCTCAATTTATCACAATATGAATATAGAAATATTATATATTTCATCATCTTTAAGTGGGCAGCACAGTGGTGTGTCGTTTTACACAAGTGCCAATGATCATGAGAAAGTGTAGTTTATTAAAAAAATCCTCAATCACTTCATAAGAAAAATCACCATTACTTACAGCATCAAACCATTTCATTCTTATCGCTCAGCAACTGCCTAATCCAGTCTCTGGTTGCAGAATTTCTAGACATCAGTTTTCAGGCATCAGTCATCGGGTTTTCACAGCTCGACTCACTCTAAAGATCAAGACTTCTGTCAACTCACACTCAGGAGAAGAATATTTATCAGTCACAGTTCACCTTCAAGCACTGCATGCATATTCACTATTGACAAGATCCTCTACTTGACGTCGGTAATCACACGTACATATTACGGGTAAGATATGGCTTTGCACCCCATTCTAAATACAACACATCAATCCACTCAGTCACTTGCCCGCACATGAACCTGTAGGTGCTGCATAACATCTTGCCTAAGAATACACAAAACGATCAGAAGATAACACTACACAGATAGCCCAAAAACATACATGAACCAACACTCTTGAATGCATGGTTGCACAAGATACGAATGAATGAAAAGAAAAAAGAAAAGAAAAGGTAATAATAATAATAAATTCACCACAACGGGTAAAAAAGAATATCAATCCGGGACTGGATAAATTTGAAGATAAAAGGTACAGTCAGCAATAATATTGCACATAAATGACAAAATAATGAGCCTTACTCAGAGCATGTCTATCTCTTGGACAGATCGAATGAGTTTTTTGACAGTTTGTCCACTGTTGTTGACCGAGCAACAGACCCTACCATCAAGTGTCCATGCTGATTCTAACTTTCTCACTTCGATAGTCTTTCTGTAGATTTCTTGATTTTTGTGGCAGTCAATTTCAGATAGTTCTTGAGTGCAATCACATTTTCTTCAGGGATAACGTTGTTTGAAATAATTCAAATTAAGATTTTATACAGAACAGTTTGAGACCACGTTGGACCTTGAGGGAGGGCTTCACATTGATGATGCCATGCTCGTACGATGAGACTTGAACACAAATTTGAGGAAATTTCAATTAATTCAATTAAATCGTGAGCACAATCACCATTATTTTCTTTCGGCAGAAATGCTCTTAAAATAACTGAAATCACAGGAATCAAAGTTGTGATTTCATATAGAATTTACTTTACTGACCTGTAAAATATTTTTGTCCAAAATCCAAAATGAATTCGAGGAGTACATAAAATAATGCTGTGTCCTGAATAGAACAGAATGTAGACATGCACAATGCACAAAAACAGCACTTGTATAATTCAACAGAATATGGCAATATCTGGCACAACATTACCACCATACATCACTTTCTGTGTGTTCTAAAACAAACTATCACATTATTGGGTTACGGTACAACACTGAAAATTGCTCTTTAAGTGATATTTTGCAGTTGCAAACTTTATATTTTCATCCCAATGGAATAATGGTTTTTCTCCTGATATGCACAGTAGTTGATAATTTTGTCTGTCATGAAATATGCAGGACTATCAAACTCTAATGCGATTATCTTCAGACACATTTTACAACAGATGGCAAGATAATCACATTGTCTTGAGTAGCTGATGACAAAACAAGTTGACAGATCTCCTATTTTGTTGTTATTATAAAATGGGCTTGAGTTGTTTTGGTCATATTTAATGTACTTGGAAATGTATACTTTTGTCAAAGAGCTTTAATCAGTTTCTCCAGATAAGTGTGTCATGTGACCATTGACATGTGACTATGGTCATGTGACTATGGTTATGTGACTATGATCATGTGGCCATATACTCACCAATGGCTGGATTGATGAACCTCAGGAATATTGCACTACCGACGGCTCCCAGGGAATTCATGGGAAACCGCTGGGAAACCACCTGATTCAGACAATGGCAAACACTGCGTAGCTGGGCTGGAAATCTGGGAATAGAAATAAACCATGACAGGATAAATGACACATACACTCTTAACACAAAATTGATGTTTCGTATCAAACTTGGTATGGTATCTATCCATTGTCTTGGACCTTAATCACCTACCCAATTAAGTCAGCACAATCTATTTTACCAGTGGTGAATTATTATTTATTATTTTACACATGTTCATGATTCTCCTTACTGGTTCAAAGAACTGGTGATAGCAGGCAAGAACTTTTCACAGCCATATGTTGACTTAGTTTTAATGTACGCGTGGGGGGGGGGGGGGAGGGGGACTTTTGTGACCACAAGATGTGTTTCAACATTTAGGCTGCTATTTCTTTTTAATAGAAAAAAAAAGAATACAAAATAATTGATATGTCTCCCAGCAGGTAGGGGGTGGGGTCATAATTTCTACTCACTGTTCCACAGAACTGGTGATAGCAGTAAAGAACTTCCTGGCGAGTTGGATTAGGTTCTCTCTGTTCTCCTCCAGATTCTCATGGGGTTCCATCCTAGCCCGGTCTACCTCATAGCTGATGTTCTCATGGCCTGGTCCTGTCATCATGTCTTGGATCAGAGGACAGAGACGCTGCTTGAGGTAGATCTGACCATACATCTTGAAGCACGCCGCCATGATCTTACTGGCCAGGCTATTACCACGGAATAAGGTCTGCATGCAGTCTGCTAGCTCCACCTGGCAAGGATAATGAACAAGAGATAACTGACATGATATAAACTATTTATACAGTGCATAATATATTTGAAACATCAGTATTGGAGCACACGAGGCCAACTTTGCCAGTCCTTGGCCTCGGTGGCTTGGTCGTGGCTTGGTCGAGGCCGGGTCGAGGCCGCAAGATTTTATAGAATCTGGTGGATCCAAGATTAAAACCCATCTCATTTGCTTGGACATGCATGTTGAATTATTATCCAGTAATATTCCATAAAGAATTGTGGAAATCCTAATATAGCATGAAGTTAAATAAATTTACCTCTGAACACAATCTACCCTCCCCATACAAGTCTCACGCTATTATTCATGTGGGTCGACCTGTTCCCCATGATTATCGCTGCTCTATTACTGTAATGAAACAGGCAGTCCGAAAATCGATGCATGTTTATTACTTAATGTTATGACGACATTTAGTCAATTACAGCAAATATTAATTACTTCAAAGTCAGCAAATTTTCCTTTACTTTGTTTTAATGTTTCTTAAATTGATAAATTTCCGTAATTGGTTAATTTGAATGAATGGTTGATTGGTTGAATAATTGAGTTTAATTGATCGTAGGGTTTTAAAGTAATTTTAAAACGGTTAAAACTATGCCCTAAAATAATACAATATTTTGTAAGTTGGTGACCCGGACTAGGACTTGGCCTCGGAAAATGGTGACTTGACTACAACAAGGCTAAACACACATAACTATGCACTTAGCCCTTTAATTACCAAGTGCAGGTTTATATGCATGTATTGCACTCTCATTGTATTGTCTTCACTCATCCATTGACTTGCCATTGTAATGTTACTACACTTTCAGTGCAGTGCCAATGTCATATTTTCATGTAAATCTGCATAGCTATTGTACAGTCTCCAATAACAGATTAAGAAGTCTTTCAGATATTTTTGACAATACTATTTTAAGAACAGGCTTGAATTATTGAATGGTGTGTATATTCTTTATACTGATATGAAGGGTGCTACACAAACTTCACTTTTTGTGAAGATTGGACGTACTTCATACAAAACTTCTCTTCATGGACTCAAGATTTCTTTTGAATAAGCTAAATATTATCTATAACAAGAGGAGTTAAACTTTCTCCCCTCATTACTACATGCTGTATAAAATTTGTGTCTGTAAATGATGGATCTAATAACTACAATGCGCTAGAGATGGAAAAGCTAGAAATTCTTTTAGTGGTAGGGTAGGGATGGTATATCACCCTTACATGGAATTTACAGCAATATCTCTTTGAGGGAACAATACAGCTATGAGCATTCTTGAATACAGTCAGACTTGACTTTGTCCACTTACCTCTTTGGAGAACATATTCCACAGGAGTTGGTACAGGAGGTGTTTGGCATCAAAGAGAGTGACATAGACCCTAGCCAACTCATCCTGAAATAAAACAAACACTCATTTCATTCATTCATTATTTCTTTTAAGTTTCTTTTTTTTTGGGGGGGGGGAGGGTGTGGTCAAAACTGGAACTTTAAATTTTCCTTGGAAACTTTCAAATGTTCAGATTTGGGGGAAGGGAAGGTGATTTGAAAAATTTGTTGACCTGTTCTTTCCAAAATTCTGAAAATGCAGAAGGGTTAACACAGGAAACATCCGGTTCCCATAGCCAATGGGTTAAAATTGGGGATAACTAATTCAAGAAGTTCTGATTACCAGACGAATACCACCAACAGAAAGGCTGAAGTTAACATGATAAACAGAACATCACAATTAATAAACACGATTATCTTTATTTTCATTTTTTTTTCACCAACTTGTCAATTGTAAATTTTGATGAATCTACTTTAACATGTTCAAACTCAGATTCTGTAATTCCCATAAGAGTTAATACTGGCATATCCAGTTCTTGTAGTCAATGGGTTACATGGGAAGTCCACCCTGACATCAAGTTGACTTTGATAAAGGCAGAAACACGAGAGAAACCTATTAATGAAGGTTTGCCAAAAATCCATCAATGAATAACAGAATTATGAATATTTAAAGTTTTAAATTTTTGATGTCACATGTGAGCAGCTCCCCCATTTGTCATTTAATATGACTTACTTAAAGTGCGATTTTCTCAGAAAATTGAGATGATTTTGCTTGTGCATTCAATACACAGTCAGAAACATTATTTCATACATGCTTCTATGAAAAGTGAAACCATTCAATTATCATGAACCATTAAAAACATGGCAATTTATGGAATTTATATTACCAGATATATTGGGTGCTGCTCACATGTGACGTCACAAAATTCAAACTTTGAAACTTCATAGCTCTGTTATTCATTGGTGGATTTTGGCCAAACTTTCATTATTATGTTTCTCTCATTTGTCTACTTTTATTAAAGTGATAGGCTAACATTGTGGAGCTTCAATCTAAAAAAACTGTCAAACTTTGATATCTGAGCTATATAGTAGTGTTTGAATGGACAAATAAACACCCTAGAATACAAAAGTTTGGAAATTTATGTTGCCATTGGCAAGATATGAATGAATAAACAATTAATACTCGAGGCGAGTAAAAAATAGCCTAGATCTACACACAGTAAGTCTATGGGAGGAAATGGGCAGGTGAATCCGGTCAACTTACGATTTTCACTTTTTTAAAGCACTAAATAATCATTTTGAAATACAACTTTTTCAGGGCTTCGTTTTTAGACCTTATCAAAGACACTGGTAGCATGGGGAATCATGTAGCTCAGATTTTTCTAACTGTGGTAAATGTTAGCCAGTGGCTTTAATACCAACTTGAAGTAAGGGTGGACTTTCCTTTTAATTTGTTACAAATTAATTTTCATGTGAATACTTGGGTGATATGCTCCTCACCATCTGAGATGATGCAATGACATTGGCCAGTGCCATGGCGATAGGGAGTTCCCCTTTATCTCCCAGCATGGTCATCAGTCCCACCAGCCTCTCAAACCTGTCGGCTAGGACGGTCTCGGCCAGTGTGTCAAACTCTGTTCCCTGCTGGAGGATCTTGGTAAGGACCTCAATGAAGGCTGCTCTGGTCTGGACGTCATGATGATACCCTAGTTCTGTAGGGGAGGGGGAGGGGGAGGGGGGAGGGGCAACATTGCCAGCAGAATGTTTTATGAAACCAGCAAACTGAAAGTAATGAAGTATATCTCAGGTAATTACTGACTTCAAATAGTTATTGACGTCACTTTTTCGAAGTATCATTTTACATGTCCGTAACTCATTCTAGCCCATGTCATGTCAGGTAAACCTTCACCTGTTTTTCTGTTACCGTTCTCTAATTTTTATTTACTTTATTTCATTTTATTTATTTTTTTTATATTTATTTATTTATTTATTTATTTATTTACTTACTTACTTTTAGTTTATTTATTTATTTATTTATTTTTATTTTTATTTTTGTATTCATTTATTTATTTATTTATTTACTTACTTACTTTTAGTTTATTCATTTATTTATGTATTTTTATTTCTATTTTTATTTATTTATTTATTTATTATTATTATTATTTTTCTTTCTTTTTTTTTTTTTTGGGGGGGGTAGGCCTATCGTCATATTGTGCTCAGATCATCTGTAGACACTTATGTGAATGTTGTAGACCTCCACGTGGTTGAAAATCTATATCTTCATGCAGATTGAATTTCACTGAACTGAACTGATCAATTTGTTTCAATTATGACTTAAGAAAAACTGGAAGAATCACTATCATGCTTCAACAACTAGCTGTAATATTTACTGTTCAGATAGTTCATGTCCAACTACAGGATAAACAAAATAGAGTCAAGAATTGGATTTATATAGGTTGTAGCACAATTTTCATAAATCACAAGACATAATAAGAGTTGTACATCATTATCACCATTTAACGTTTTGGTTTCATGGGGCAGACATGTTAACTAGTGCCACTCTTTGGGCAACATAGTGCTTAAAATTACTGATAAATTCATTTACACCGTGTTCTAATTGACACTTTGATTGGTAGGATAAAATCCAGGTTTGTTAACCAGAAACTGGATTGTTTTGTAGTTAAGAGTTTGACTTGTAAAAAATGTATTATTTCATTCTACAAATTAAAATTACAATTTGTCTTCGTTTAAACAAAATATTATTCATAGTTATTTCAGTGACATTTATCTTTGAAATTAAGAGGTATGAATTAATTGTCTTCTCTGCAAACTGGTGTGCCGTCAGTATCCCATTGAGGTAACATGTGGGCGAGCCAGTGTGCTGCCAACACACAGTATTACTATGTCACATAAATCAGCCCAGAAAGTCTTGTAGGATGTCAATACACAACATTACCAGTCTCCTTTCCAAATTCTTTCTTCTTGTGATAGAGACCTACCTATGGAATGTTAAGATCACTGTCTATATTGGCACTAAGTAGGTTGGACATAGCTTGTACAATACATTTCCTTCCTGTGATAGAGACCTACCTATGGAATGTCTAAGACCACTGTCTATATTGGCACTAAGTAGGTTGGACATAGCTTGTATGGTACATTTCCTGAGTGATGATTGGCTGTTAGTCTCCGCCTGAGACCTGCTGGACTCCACGCCTTTCTCTTCCTCCCCGTCTGTCACGTCGTTCAGCAGCTTCATGAATAATGTAAAGTATCTGGAACAAAATGGAAATTTTTATTGTAACATTTCTTAACTACTAATAACCCATTGAAGACAAGAGACGAGATATCCTGTAACAGGGTCTATGGGAAATATGTGGTACAGCAAAATCAAACCATCTTTAACCCTATATTAACTCGGGGGGGGGGGGTGTCAATTTGACCCCCCCTCGACGAATTTCGCAACCATGCTGCCACGCAAAATTTTTTGATCGCGTCGGTTGCTGACTTTTTACTTTCAAGTCTTGCACACCTTTTGAGACAGTTTTCGGGAAAATGGGACCTACCGCTACGACGCTGCGCAACTTTTTATACATGCACGTCAACCCAAAATTCACTCAAAAACATGATTTTGTGTACAAAATTGTGTTTTCAGCCAAAAATCATAAATGTATGATTATTTTAGCTTTTACTGGTTGAAATGAATTAATTTTATGCTGTTTATGACTGCAAAAGTGTCCCAAACAAATTTCATCGAAAAAACAATGGAAAACAAATGGTCGAAAAAACAAAGAAATACATAAGAAATTCACAAAACAATAAAATACATAAGAAATTAATTTCAATTCAGCAAATTTTTTTGTAGATATTTGTGAGAAATGTCAGAATGAATATTTTCACCAAAAATGAGTATTCTACTAGCTATTGTAAGTGAATTATAGGCGAAAACATAATTTCATGCACTTATTTGCATAATTAATTATTTAAAAAATAGAAAAAATAAATTTTTGAAAATTTTACTATACAGTCGTGTAGTTTACATCCGGCTCTATGCGCATGCAAATTTTCGCGGCAATCGCGCAATCGGCGGCCGAGGATCTGAAGGGCGGGGGGGGCGTCACTGATGACACCCCTCGCTCCCCGAGTAAAAACCTGGTTCTTGAAATAGCCCCAGTTAAAATAGGGTTAAAGCAAGGTTCAGCCCTGACACTCCTAAGTTCCGTTTAATAAAAAGCAGAACAACTGAGAGAAACATATTAATGAAAGTCTTTGCGAAATAATCCACCAAAGAATAACGAGTTGAATGAGTTCAAAGTTTTTTTCATTTGTGAGCGCTGCAGCATCGACACAGCTCCAAATATGTCATGTAATACTAAATTCCCATCAAGATTGGCCATTTTTGTAAAATGGTTCTGATAAGGGAAATGGGATTTTTTTTATAAAAGCATGTATGAAATAATGTTTCTGATAATATATTGAATGCACAGGTAAAATCATTTTCAAATTTCTGAGAAAACGGCACTTTTATGGAATTTATATCACATGACATACAGTATGAGGAGCTGCTCGCATGTGACGTCATAAATTTAAAACTTTGAAACCTCATAACTCCGTTATTCTTTGGTAAATTTTCACCAAACTTTCATTAATGTGTTTCTTTTATTGTTCTGCTTTTATTAAAACCAACTGGATGTGAGGGTGGACCTTGCCTTTAACAGGTTAGCATATATCAAGATATCATAAGCTGAGTGACATTTGAACCAGCATTGTTAGGACGACGGTCCCCTTTTCAGATCAACAGTGGTAGTATTTGTATTTAATTATGCCATTTCTTTTTCCCAAATGTCACTATTTCAATCTTTATTTAGTTTTCTTTTTAATGGCATATATAACACTTGATAAAAAATACTTTCAACAGTTGAAGTGAATCATACAACAAATTTAGCTTCCACTAACATTAGATTTTTTGCTGGTTAGCTTTCATACCCCATTGAAGGTTGCTGGCTGCCAGTTAGATCTATTTTCCGATATAATCTATGTGTCATGCAATCTGAATAAAATAAGATCTTGCCATAAATTTCATGACTTTTCTCGACATAAAGATAAATCATAAAGTCATAAAAACACAAAGTTACAAACTCACTTCAGAAATAGTTTGGATTTGGCCTCCATGATGTCTCCAGCATCCCCCTCCTCTGGCTGTAAGGGGAGGGCCACTAGAAGGGTTGCCATGGCTTCCATACTGGCCTCATCCAGCTCTCTGAAGAACACATGCACACAAGAGAAAACACAGTGATAGGCCCTAATATATCTTCTACATATTATATTTTCATATTTGATCTCATTTGACCTTTGATCTACATACATGACCTTGACCTCTAAATAATACTAAGGTTCCTGTAATGCATCTGTCATTTATTATGTTACAAATGAGCTTACAGTCAGAAAATTACCAACTCTAGTATGAACCTGCAGGTAAATATTTAACATTTGACCTCATTTGACCTGTGATCTACATACAAGACCTTTGACCCCAAATAACATTGAAATAAATGTAAAGCATCTACCTTCCAAGTTTGGTTACAAAACGAGCATGTATTGTCCCAAAGTTATTATTCAAGTTTCACAAGCGTTACAGATGGATGATGGATGAAGGGATGGGTACATGCCAAAAAGAATCCCTTAGTCTCGCTCCATCTCGCTGGCTTAACAAAACATTATCATATGAAAATATGTCTAGGTTTATGTGAAAATTATACAATTTACACTTAAGAATTGTAGTAAAATTCAATCATATATCATCAAAATACAGCAATGCGTAGAATGTTCATGTCTTGATTGGCACACCACAATTCAGATATTTACCATGTAGGATTTATCACCAGGAATACAGTTTTGACTAGATGACATACATATCACATCTGGGAGTTAAAACAAGGTTAACAATACAATTTGATAAAAACTAGACTTTTAGTCCAACAACTGTTTGAGAGGTGAAGATTTAAGTGAAGCTTTACATTTAAAGTGATTTTCGCTCAATTTTTCTTCAATGTTTAATCTCCTGGTCATTATGTTTCTGTTGTCTTTTATTGGTACATTAGAGGAGGTGTCATGGTACAGTGGATTAGGCTTTCTGCCTTTCACACGTGAGACGCTGGGTTCAATTCCCACCACATGCTCATTCATCCTTCAGCAAAGGCAATTTATCCACATTGCTGCTTAGGAGTGAAAAAGGAATGAGGTGGAAAATGGGGTAATGATAATGGCAAGGTCCTCTGGAGAATAGTTTTTGTCACTGAACAAGCTACCCTAGGTAAATAAGACATTATTATTATTATTATTATTATTATTATTATTATCATCAGATAAATTAGACAAAAGGCCCGCCTTTCTCCTCACCTTGTGAGTGACTTGATCTCATCAGTAGCCCCGTCATTAGAGAAGCCCAGGATCCAGTCTGAGAGGTAGTCCACGAGTTTGTTCCTGAATCGGATCTCTTGACGGAAGGACAGGCAGTCTCTTCTTATCATCATCTGAAAGATTCACAATTTAGTACATCAACTCTAAATGCATTTCAGGAGCAAAATTGTACCACAAATAGTATCATTTCAATAAGTGCTAAAAGTTACAAAAACAATGAAATCTGTTATTTCACTCTTACATAGCATAGAAATAGCTTTTTGTTAATTACTTGAAAACCGGTAGATACACATTGAGTCATCAATGTTAGAGACTGAGGTGCATAATACAAATAAAACTAGTGCAAAAGTGTCCTGAACAATAACAGCAAAAAATCTAAAACAAATCAAACAAAGAAAATAAGTTACTATATTTTAAATTAAATCTTGAAGTCCATTGTGAAATGAGTCCTTAAGATCTTGGAGGGCAAAGTCACAACCCATCCACCCCCATCACTACTGAAAACACAGTTAATGAACCCAGTTCAATATGGACACACACACTGAATACATACAATATCTACATGCTAAAGAAAATAGTATTCATTTCACTGTGTGCTCAAGGTCTGACTTACTGTTGTTAGCAGCTTGCAGACTTGGACCTTGATTTGAACCACATAGGCATTGGCTGTACTGGGATCCAACCGCCGAACATACCTGAAATAGAACACAGGAATAGGAAAATGAGAGATTCTTCTGGACAGTGGTAAAAATTGGTTGCATTCAATAATATACTTTATCATTTAATCATTTATTGCCTCGTTTTATGGGGTGAGTATTATTTTATCTCATCTGCAAAGTATGTCATAAATAACAGGGCTCATGTCCCGTATAACCAGTGAAATAAACTGCGGGCATTCCTAGTGTGGATTACCTCAAGATTGCTCACTTTTTACTACCTGAAAGAATGCACTGGAGTAACAGCATGGTGGTAAATTTCAAAAGATGACGGCATGATTATAATTAGACATACACCAAAAAATAACTACAAGTATATGTTGTCCTGCAATGCTTGTGTCTCCTGGGCCAATGTGAATTCTCCTACAGGTGTCTTCTTCTACCCATTGTACACCTCTATGCAAAATTCGGAACCTAGAATGACTACCCATACACCTCCATAGAAAATTTGAAGTTCAACAAAATCCTGCAAACTGTAGCCTGTATCGCCCACAAGAATGTGACATGACAGCAGCTTTATCCTCTAGAGACTTCATCTCCCAGAGGATAAAGAAGTAAAACAAACAAACCTGGTTATTGATAGAATGAGTCCTTCAATGCTAACAATGCCCAGATGTTCAGCTACCTCCTCCTCTTCACTTCCATTCTCAAGAACCTGTCGTAAGACTTGGATGACATACTCAATGAAGAGAGTATTGGCATCTGTTGCCACAACCTAGAGAGGAAGTGGAAAAAAGTTTGATCAATTGACTGCCGGGAATTGATTCAGATTTCTCTATAAGGACTACAGTAATTTTGTAACAGCGGTGTCTGTCAATTTTCTTTTGTTCACAAAAACATCAATATAATAATAATACATATGATTTGTATTGCGCCAAATCCGCTCAGTAGAGTGCTCAAGGTGCATATGTTGGAAAGGTTACAGTAACAGTAGAAAGGATAAATAACAACGAGTGAGGAATTAATAGGAAGCATTGAACAGGTGAGTTTTTAGACTGCTTTTGAATGAATCTGGAGAGTTGCAACCTCTGATAACAATTGGTAGATTATTCCATAGAGTGGGACCAGCATGAGCAAAAGCTCGTTCCCCCCAAGTTTTTGCAGATTTCTGAACAACAAGGGAACCAGAGTTGGAAGATCATAAAGGTCTGACGGGGGTATATTTACGGATTAAACTGACATTGTAACGAGGAGCAGAACCACTGACACAATAGAAAACAAGAAGTAAAATTTTGAAAATAATGCGATCTATATATCACTATATATCACTATCACCATCTCCATTACCATCACCATCAAGGTTATGGGAGTTTATTCAAACATGTATTAGATTCTAAATGCAATTAAACTCTCTCTCGAGCAATAACGTTCTTGATGGTCAATGATATACCGACTGAGGATCAAGACCAGGATTTCAAAAGATAAAGATATCATCATCATTATCATCCTCCTTCTCCTCCTCCTCCTTGTCATCATCATCATTGTAATCATTATCACAACCATCATATCGCATGTAATACTTTTGATTGTTAGAGATTGCTTATTTACCCATTGAATCAGCTCTTTTTAACCATTCTTACCGACATAACAATTCTAACTAATAAAAGAATACAATTTAATTTCAAGATCAAGAAATGTAGCATTACCTGGCCATTGTTGTCAAAGAATCTGTCGACATAGTCCTTGATCTGTTGGAAGAGTTGTGGGTAGAGGGCTGGGTCTAGTTCCTCTCCTATCATCTCCTTCACACATTGTCTTGCCTAACAACAGGAAACATGAAAATGAAACTGTGTGAAATGGACGTCACATTCTTCATGTAGTGTGGTTAGTCTGCATATCATCACCTGTCTGGAGGAGCAGAGCACCATTCCACTATTTTACAATTAGTTTCAGTTCTGAAAATAATCCCCATAGGACAACCCACTCTGCGGACAGTTCCACCCTCCCACCCACCCCTTCGAATGTTTCCAGTTTTAAAAAAATCTGAGCTGTCTTCATGGGGGAAGGTCTCCAAAGTAATTTTCCTTTGGGAGAGTTGTCCTTCGGGGGAGTTGTCCTTCGGGAGATTTGTCCTTCTGGTGAGTTGTTCTTTTGGTGAGTTGTCCTGGTGAGTTGTCTTTCTGATAAGATGTCCTTCTGGTGAGTTGTCCTGGTGAGTTGCCTTTCTGGTGAGTTGTCCTGGTGAGTTGTCCTGGTGAGTTGTCCTGATGAGTTGTCCTTTTGGTGAGTTGTCCTGGTGAGTTGTCCTTTAGAGAGTTGTCTATTGGGGAGTTGTCCTAGGGGAGGGAGTTGTCCTCATTGAGAGTTGTCCTAGGAGGGTTGTCCTCATGGAGAATTGTCTTGATATGGTCACTTCTATGCATGTTGATACTTCCCTTAGTTTACAACAGCTAGAAGGCTGGATAGTTCTTACTTCATTGAATGTAATTGTGCAGTATTTCATATATAGTATCATCCAGTCAGGTGGGGGTAGGGGTGAGATAGGGGGATCACTTTATTTTTTAGCAAATCTTGTGCAATGTGAAGACCCTATTTATACTTGCCATACCAATTTTTTTTATCAAAAAATTTGGGAAATGTTTTTCAGATATTTTTTTAGTCCAATTTGTCTACAAATTTGATCCAACAAAGACTATCCCTGTTGAAAATATTCTAATGATGACCACCCTTGGATTTTATTTTGTACTCGGTGCATCAAAAAGTGGAAACTAGTGAATATCAGAAGAATGATATTGTGACATTTTACTGTCTTTGGTCTTACCTTAGCACCAAGCTTTTCATTATTGCACACTAGTAACTTGAGAAGACTGCTGATGAAACTGTGAAAAAAAAGTGATGCAGGGAAACACGAACAACTTTTACATGCCAAATTTCTCACTGTGATTGATCAGCAGAACAAAATACAAATGAAAAAAAAATAATATCACCACTTTTGGTCACATAAGTGTTGTCCAATGCACAGCATATTTGTTACTGATGTAAGGGTTCTTAACCTAATATCCTTGACTCTTACAAGCAAGTTAAAGAGCATTGCCGGTGCTGAGAGAATGCACACTAAACATATGAAAATAATATCAATAACCAAGCTTGAAGAAAACAGGCAAAATACTATGACTTTTGTTTTCCTTGGTTTAACCCTAATCAGCCCGGGCTTTTTCAAAATACATATATTGTTTATCTTGCAAATGTGTTTCATCAAATTCATAAATATATATTATTTTATTTATGATTGTAAATTAAACTAAGGTTCATGCTGTTATGATCGCAAAGTGTCCCGGAAATTTCATTGAAGAAAAAATACAAAAAATAAGGTTGAAAAAAAAGAAATAATTTCATGACAACAACTAAAATACATAAGAAATAATCTGATTCAGATTTTTATTGTGGACAGAAAATTGTTGGAGGAAGATGTCCATAAAGAATATTTCACCAAATTAGCATTCCTGTGAGCTGTTTATAAAGGAGTTTAGGCAAAATATAATTTTATCTAATATGAATTTAATTACTTAAAAATAGAAGATAATTATTTTTTTCAACAAATCTAACTATGACATCTTTGGAGATTACGTCCGTCTATGACATTCATTTCAGCGGACATCCCGC
>JZLH01S0279840.1:0-12399 GCA_001188425.1 Eucidaris tribuloides
ACCCCCCCCCCCCCCCCCCGACGATATTACATTTCAAGTAATTTCTCAAAGATGGGAAAATTTCAGAGTGAGCAATTTTCAGGGTGTATCTAAAAAATATAATTGCAAAGAATTTCATTTTGTTTTACCATTTACCAAAACTAGACTAAAGTGTTTTAAAGCAGAGACGGATGTATTATTGCATGATATCAATCATGACAATTCAGAATATTATAACAAATATCAGAGTGGGTTTGACAATCCTGCTCATCAAGACTAATTCTGGGACAGAAATTAACAGATTCAAACAGATAGATTCAATAATATTTATCAAGATCAAAGAGTAATTACCAGTCACCAGCCCAGTGGGGGTGAGCAGAACACTCTTGGATGATAAATAACCGCGTGAAACCCTTCGCAGGTAGTAGTAAACGTACATGTCATCCAAGGCTCAACGTATTTTGACAATCGAGCTTTCCACTTTTAATGTGAACCAATTTTTACAAGATGTTTAGCGAGGACTGTCTCTCTACTACATCAGATGTAAAGAACAAGTTGTACTGTAATATTGCTTATAATATTGGCATTTATTTAAGGGGAACATGATGTGGTTCAAAATTGCACAAGTGACACATTAAGAGTAAAATAAATGCCAATGGTATATAAAAAACAAGTTCACTATTAAAATTTTCATTTCTGTTTTGCCAAGAAAAGGTTTTGAAATTTCTAAATCACTTGTAAAATTTGGTTTACATTTCATATTTTTCCAAAATATCTGACATTTATGATAGCTTTTTTTTTTACTGAGTCACGTCAGATTTCCTTTGAGAACCTGCAACTGGTATCTTTGTCACCTGTACTACCTGTCATAGGTTGCCATCAGGAAGGGCATCCAACCATAAAATTTTGCTCCACAAAAGCTCCACATAAATAAAAAGTGAGGCGAATCCGGGACCTTAATCGGGGACAAACCAAACTTGAAAATCTGGATTACTATTACTAGCACAAGTGACACCATCACACTGAATCATGCATGAAGATGAAGTTTATGTGATACATACCAGCATTAGGAGAGTTGTCATCCAGCCAGCCACGATAAATCTTATCATCGACCACATCGGTCCAATAGATGGCGCTGTCATTGTAGAGGAAATCGAGGGCGATACTGTTGTGGAGGTTGAAGACGAGAACGTTGTATTCGTTGGTGACGAGGTTGACGCGGCGGAGCTGGTTGCGATTGGAGAAGATCAGGTACGGGTTGGCGTCCGCTAAGGAGGGAGAATAATACATACATTTGTATCGAATATTCGTATTGTATTAATAAGTATATATTCAAATGTGCATTACAATTTAAGTGAAATAGCAGAACTGGAAAAAGTCCTTACTTTGGGATAATACTACTCTAGAATCCAGTACACCGTTCAAGGGTTTTGCCGACTAACTTTCATGGTAAAATGTTTAGCACTTTGTAAACAATCACCATCAGAACTTATTGTAACAGGAGAATTTCTTGTGTGGCTTCATATGGGACAATGGGATCAATTTCTATCAGGGCACCAGATTATTTCAGTACTGGTTAATGAACACTTGTTTCTCCACAAGTAACAAAATCAAAATGAATCCTTCCCACTGGTGTACACACTGGTGTATCTGTTTGGATCTGGAGGCATTTTTACTTCTCCTAATCATGTTAATGCCCTTTGAAACCACATCATTTGTCACTGTTTTAAATTTGTATTACGTCCATCAAATAAACTTATTTATAGAAATTATTTACTTTATGTTTTAAAAGCAGACCATTATTTGATCTTTAAAAGTGTGATTACAACTTTTTGACAATGATTAAACATGATATATATATGTGGTGGCAGTCAAAAATGATTTCTTACTTGCACTTTTGCACGTCCAGCCATCCGCCTGCATCTGATAGCCTTCATAGCATTTGCAGATGTAGCTGCCTTTCCCCGAGATACACTGCTGACTGCACCGCCCTCGCTTGGAACACATCTTGGTATCTGATTAACAGCGAAAAACACAAATAAAAGAAATTCCATCAAAGTTGTCCAAGTATCAGTAACAGGAACAATACTGAACATGCACATAAAAATTAAAATAATAATAATACACCACTCATAAAGCACATTTTTCACAATAAATGTGTCACTGTGTAATGTGTCTATGTACACTTTTGTGAGGGTATGTGAGCTTGAAAAAATAATATCGAGAAGTATTTTTTACTTGATCGAAATTACCGGTACTTACTACACATTAAAGACATCATATAACAATGTTTTCAATTTTTAAAAAAATCTGAGCTTTATGCTCTAGATATGGTATAAAATTGAAGCACTGAACAAAATTGCAGTTCAGAATGATCATTAAGTGCTTTAGAAAAGTGAAAATCATTGAGCAACCATATTAGCTTTCCCCCATGGACTGCTGTGTTGCAGAATTTTTGTCAGACGACAAAAATTCATGTGCCGATATTTATCTGTACATTAGTAGTAGACGAATAGCTGCTCTGAAGTTTTGTGTTCTAGGGTGTTTATTTGTTCCATTCATGTCAGACAAGCCAAAAGTTTGTTAATTATCTTAGATGGGCTTCCATAATGTTTTAGTAGTCTTTAATAGTTGTTATGTTTGTACTAGAGATGATGTCTTAAGCTATGTTTGAAAGGACTGACCTTCATGATTTAATTTTTCTCGATGGAATTTGGCCTATTTCAGAAATGCCTCAAATCATGAAATAAATTTAATGGTACTTACTGGAATACATTTTGAAGGCCTCAGGGTCTTGGTGTCTGTCCCTCATCACAGTAACAAATGTAGCTGTTAGTCCGGGCTTCTCTGACAGTTTGCCTTACAGTGGGGGTACTGTCGCATCATCTTTCATACCTTTTAATACAACATAAGTCCATAAATTGGTGTCAAAAAGAATTCAAATTAAGAATAATTAGAAGTTGTTGCATCCATAGAAATAAATGAAGAGTTTGATCCGCAAAAACGGGTTAACTCCATTTTCATCAAAATTGAGTTATTCGCCCAACACATCTTTACCAATTTTGAAGCCAAATTCCCAGAAGAACAATATTTGGGGGTGTTTTACTAATTTTATTTTTTTCCATAGGTGCCTGTACAACTTGGGCAAGAAATGCATTGTTTCTCCCAGTTTCTTAAAGTGGAAAGTTTATTGATCAACTCTTCAAATACAGAATGGTATTCTTCACTTGCCTTGCATGACAGAAGATAAACACTAAACTAAGTGCACTTTTAGTTATTGTGAAAAAAATAACACCTAGACCATCAGGCATTCATAGTGGTCTTAGTGGTTACCACTCCTGTCTACTAATCAGTAGGACGTGGGTTCAATACACACCCAAGTCCATCTGTCATTTCATTTTAGAGTCATTTACAAAAAGACAATTAAAGATATCTGGTATCTGGTTCTATTTAAACAAATAATTCTTAATGTTAAACAAATCAGCCAAAATGTATTGTTTATATCTTCAATTTTTCCAAAAACCATACAATATAGTGCAATGTTGGATTAAGTAAGCAATACTAGTTAGGGTAAATGGCTATTCTGACTGTTTACAATCAAAATAGACTCATGAAATTAACATTTCTTGCAATCTTTCACAAAATATATACCTCACAGACAGAAAATTGACAATGGCCACATTCTATCTACCCTGAAATTTTACTTATTCTTCACCCATGCAAACCAAGATTTTTTCTCAACTAAAACTCCACTCAAAATTATGAAAGCACATGAAAGCAAATTACCACAATCAATCTCGTCCGTTCCACTGATACACTGCTCCGTACCATCACACACATTTTCTATGGGGATGCAGAATGTATGATTGGTGCACTGCCACATGTTAGGTTCACATCCCAGATAATCTAAACATGAAACAAAAGAAAAGAAAACAAAAAATAAAACACAATACTTCATATAATCCAAGAAGGCCATTGAGACTTTGAGACTTTGTCATTAGGAGTATACTTTATTTTGCAGTACACAAATGTCCCCACCCCAACCCCCTATAAGCTTTTCACTATTATTATCACTATCATTACAATTTCAGGGCTTAATAATTAAGCCTGTTATCGATACGCTCTCTATCGATAGTACTGTAGAGATACAGATCTCTACCGTGCACCATGAAGCGGCGCGCTACACATTGACCACACAAAACAACGATCACAAATGCCACATTTTGCAAGCTGTGTGCGCTAGACGATCATCCCCGTGTTTCGCACGCCCATGCTCAGCTGAGCAGCTTGCATGATTCATGCACTGGTAGGAATACGGTACGGGGACAGCGAATGATACATCGTGTATTGGTCTGCATGATCTTGCGCGACAAAATAAATTGTATTTTTGGTAATCTGGGTTTGATATTTTTGGCTGGAAAACCAAGTTAAGTCGCCTGTTAACTTGGAAAACCTGTGAGGAGGAGAATACTTCCGGAATATCACGCTGAGAAGAGTATCAGCCCAATATTTTCAGGTAAGGAAGACAGTGTTTAGAGGCATTCTGTTACATACACAGACCTACAATACGTGTATTATTTTGATGGTTAGTTAATTCAGCCTATTTTTCGGCAATAATTAATTATCGATAATTATCGATATCGGTAAGGATTTTCTTACCGATATATCGTTAAAGAATTTCTCAACGATAACAGGCCTATTAATAATATTTTTCAATGAAACAAGCTTTAGAAATAGCGTGTGAATGTCTATCAAAAGCCACATAATTTTCTTCATCATAGTACAGTATTACTACCATGTATCATAACAGAAAGACAAAAATGAAGGGAACATTTTTACAGGTTTTTATTTCAAATTTACCAACCAAACCATTTTTGCTCACATTTCACACAGCTAAAGACAGGTACATAAATACAGTGTGTTCAAAATTTGGGATTCATATGCTGTCAAGTTTTTGAAATACAAATTATACATAATTTGAAATTGGACCACTGTTCAAGTTGTATTTTGTAACAGTAATCCAACTAGAAAACGTCAATGACGTAGCGCTCATCCGGCATCTCGCAACATCATATATCCGAAATTTCAAGTGGTACAATTTACCAAGCTTAGCTCTACCAGATAAAGCAAACTAAATCAAAATTGGTTGAGAAATGAATGAGAAGCATTTTTTGTGATTTTATTTGTGATTTTGAATAAATTTGCATAAATTTGCATAATTGATTAATTTTAAATTTGCATAATTGATTATTTCAAAATTTTGTGTAGAAGTCTTGAAGAGCCCAACTAGCCCTATCAGATCAAACAAACAGAATGAAAATCGGTCAAGAAATGTGGGAGAAGAAGCAATTTTTGTTATTTTTGGAATAAATTTGCATAAATTACCATAATTAATTAATGGAGTATAATTTCAAAATTCTGTGTAGAAGTTTAATGTGCATAACTCAGCCCTACCAAATAAAGCAATCACAGTCAAAATCGGTTGAGAAATGAAGGAGAAGCATTTTTTGTGATTTCGAATAAATTTGCATAAATTAACATATATAATGAATTTCACGATTCTGTGAAGAAGTTTTAAATCCCCCACCTAGCCCTATCATATGAAACAATCAGAATCAAAATCGGTTGAGAAATGACGAAGAAGAAACATTTTCAAAACTGTGGACGGACGGAAGGACGGACGGACGGACGACGGCCACGCCATGGCATAAGCTCATCGGGCCCTTCGGGCTGGATGAGCTAAAGACTGGATGTGGCTTTCACCTACAAATTTCAAAATTGGTACAGTCAAACCTTGCTGGTGTTAGTTTTTGATCTTGTAATCATTGATGAGCAGGTATTCAGTTTTCACCAGATGATCAGGTCTGGCAGTCAGACTAGTTGACAGGTTATGTAAAATTCAAATTTAGCAAGCGACGCTTCGCAACGATATGTCAGTGCACTCTGTTTGAATTTTATCAGCGTCTGGCTTTTCAACTCCTAGGTTTTTGTGAGAGGTTATGATTTATGTAAATCATTGCATTATGAAATGATTTCATCTTATTTGATAGATAAGTTAATTTAGGGGTGTCCAAATAATGGACACAGTCTCTAACTTACCACAAAACTCCTCATCCGATCCATCAAGACAATCTTGTATTCTATCACATCTCCAGGTACGTGGGATGCATTTAGTCTCGTTTGGACACTGGTAATGAGTATTCTCTTTGCAAGCTGGTTCTGTCGGGCCTGGAGAAATAAAATATAGTTGCAATAATAAGCCTTACTGGAAAGTAAAAGCCATCTCAGACCCCCACCCCCCCAAAAAAAATGTTACCATCAGAAAATTTTGCTTGAAATATCAAATGTATATTATGCATGTATTGAATCATATGGAAATAGAAAGATTATACAAAAGGCATGTACATTAGCGCCCCCTCCCCCCCCCCCAAAAAAATCCAAATTCACTAAAAGCCTGTTCAATAAGTGTGTATGTGTGTGTGTTCGTGGAGGAAGGGAAGCACGTTTTTTTGGGGGGGGGGAGTAAGGGTGGTTGAAAATGAAATTGGGAAATATCAAAAGTATGCTTTCCCAATCCGAATTGATGTAGTATTTAGAAAAAAAGTAGTAGTTTACATAACTAAAACAACAAACATACCAGCATTGTTATTACATTTTATATTTCAAAACAATAGATATCCACAAATATTTAGAAAATATGCATGTTTCTTCCCATTTCACAGATAAAAGCTCAAATTTGTAGGAGAATATCCAAAATAAACCTATCACTTTTAAGAGTGATTTAGTGAAGGCCATCACTTCGCTAAGTAAAAATGAAAGAACTAACTGTAATACTGTTATACTCTTCATATCACTGACACTTATTAAAAGAGTACAATTTATGGCACAAAACAGCGCCAGCAAGATGTCAGGGGTTAAATTACACTCGTACCTCCAGGTGTTTCCGTCGCGCAGCCCACTTCGTCCGATTCATCGGGGCAATCACCTTCACCATCACAGCGCCATCGCTGCGGGATGCAGCGCTGATCGTTGCAACGGAACTCGTTGAGGGTACAAACTACAGGCAGAGGGGAAGCTAAAAAAAAGACAAAACACAGAAGAGAAACGTAACAAAGGCACATACTTTATAGGGGGATATATTGTGTATACCGCCAAGTTGTACCACAGGCACAATTTTGCACCAAAATTACTGGATATATGGATAGGATAATGGGTAGCTGACCACTTACCTTAACCAATGATGGAACTTTCTCAATTGAATAACTTGTATTCAGTTAAAATTACACATGTTTAGTCAAGTTGGAAAGTGTCTTTTATCAAGCCATAACACCAGATAAATGGTGTGCATACCATGTATGTCTGAGCCCCTAACTAATTCATGAACACTGATAGGCTAACAACCAGGTTTGGCAATTTTATTTTGCTCGTTTTACATACAAAATCTGATTTTTGTGAATTTAATCATTTTTTAAAAATAATCAACCATACCATTGCCCGAATAAATGTGGAAAGTGATTGATTTAATAAGATTGGAATCAATCCAATATTTAAAACACTTAAACCTTCAATTCTTAATAAAAATAAATAAAAACATAATTTTGATTTTCAGAAAATGTTTTCCAGCATTTTGTCACATGATCTTATTTCTTATATTTTTCTTTGTTTTTTTTATCTAAATTGATGATTTTTATCAAAGAAATAATTCATTTAAATCACAAATTAAATTAATGGGCCGTATTCTCGAAAGCTCGAAAATTAATCCTGAAAAAAGTTAATCTCGAAAGTTAAGTTAAAGTTAGTCCATGGATTAAAATTAAGCCAGGTTAATCACAAAAATAATAATAATACATGAGATTTGTACTGCGCCAAATCCACTCTGTAAAGTGCTTAAGGTATATGTTTTGAGAAAAAGTGACAGTGAGAGTAATGAGTGTAGAATTAATAGGAAGCATTGAACAGGTGAGTTTTCAGACAGCTTTTAAATGAATCCGGGGAGTTGCAACTTCTGAAAACTAAAGATAGATTATTCCATAGAATAGGACCAGCATGCCTTGGGCAAAAGCTCATCTCCCCTCCCCCCCCCCAAGTTTTGCAGAGTTGGATGAACGTAAAGGTCTGATAGTAGTGTATTTATGGACTAAACTGACATTATAATGAGGAGAACAATTGGCATAATAGAAAACAAGAATTAAAATGTGTAAAATAATACGATCTCTGACGTTCAACCAGTGGAGTGGTTTTAGAGTGGGGGGGGGGATAAGAGCATGTTTTTCAGACAGGGTAGACAGGGTAACAATGGGTGCTGCAGCATTTTGAAGCTTTTGAAATTTTCATAGCAGGGTAGATTAAATAAAACTGCATTCTCAACATCAAGCAGAGAAGAAATCAGGATGTGAACTAATTTTTCCATAGCCAGTTAAAAGGTTACTAAATTACACAAGGTTTAAAATTACATCATCATTAGCTTCTGTATGTGATTATGTGCACAGTGCTAGTGCACAGTGATGTCATAAGGGGTAATCAACAGTAGATGTGAACTGAGCATTCTCAGTAGGCTCTAATTAATCCACTGACTTAAGTTAGTCCATGGACTAATTAGTACACCTTTTATGAATCATGGACTAATTAACTAATTAACTTAGTCCATGATTCACAAAAGGTGACAGTAGTAATTAGTCTGTGGACCAAAGTTAGTCCACTGATGACGTCATTTTAAATCCTTGCCTAAGTCAGTGAGCTTTTGCAAATAGTCGGGGTTGTAAATCTCTGACATAGTCAGGGTACTAGAGTTAGTCGGCTTTCAAGAGTATGGGCCAATAATTCTGATCATTTGATTTAAATGTCTGAACAAAAGATTCATTGTATCAAATGTGGCTTGCCCACACCACTCTGGGTACTCACTGCAGTTTGGATTGTGACTGTCATCACTTCCATCTTCACAGTTATCCACTCCATCACAGACCAGACCAATGTTGATGCATCTCATTGAGAGATGACACTGGAACTGTGTGTCGTTGTCACAGGAGTAGGCACAGTTCTCCTCGTCCGACATGTCACCACAATCGTCATCTGCAGGTGAGAGAATAACAGAAATTCAGTGCTTGAAGGCTAATAAAATGACTGGGAAACAAATGGATAGTATAGATTCATTTTGCAAGGAAAAAAGATTAAATTGTTAATTAGTTTCATGGCAAAATTAAAACTGATTTCATCTGGTGTCTGTTTTACACGAATTTGTGCCAGAATGACTGTGGAAAGATATCGTGGGTACGGGTGGCCCTGCCTATCCCAGAACACTGTTATTGAGAACTGTAAAGATGACATATCTCACTTACCTCTGTCACAAAGCCATGTCATACTAATACAAGCTCCATTGTTACACTGAAAGAGGCCACCACTGCATGTCGTATCATCTGAACAATGAAAATATAACACAATTAATAAATTGTTAGAAAAATACAAAAATTTTATGCATAAGTGTTCTAAACTTGAGACTGCAAACTAGAGCAGTTCTATGGTACTGCAGTGCCAATTTCTTCAGGACATAAATACATGAAAATACTCGAGCCTATTAAAATAATAAAATCTAACTCACTCTAAATGAATTAAAATCAATAACAGATTGATAATATTACTGAATGTTAATTTACAACACACAATTACTTTATTGCTTGTGATAAACTACAATTAGTAATAGCGAATAACTTTGAACCTTGTACTTTATTACATTTACGTACAGCAGATTGCCTCTTCAAAAACTCTATGCATTCATTGTTTTACTCTGAAGTCTAAACCACAGAGTTTCTTGATGTCATCATTTTCCCCAATATGGCCAACCTGTCACTTTACCAGTACCACACAGTAATTCTCCAGGAGGATGAGTTTATAAAATTCATAGACTGATGGTATTGGAGCCACTTTGAGAAGGTACTCTTGTACTTCTAGGGAATACTTACCTGCTGTTTACAAAATCAAAGGGGACAATAACAGAATAGAATTTGGCAACAGAGAAGCATAAAAAGGATATGTACGGACTTTGAAGCAGATTGTTGACTTACTACATCTCTGCTCATCACTCCCATCTCCACAATCATCTTCGTTGTCACATCGCCACGAGGTGGAGATGCAACGACCGTTGTCGCATTGAAAGAGATCTGCTTCACAGGTTTTCTCTGCATGAGAAGGATAAATTACACCAAGATTTACTTGTACATCCTTTTAAAACCAACAGCAAGGGCACTTTTATATCATTTGAATTCATTCAATTTGAAATATGATTTACATGTACTTCATTGCTTTCTGTGAATTTACAACATTTTTGAAAAATCTTACATCATTGAACAGGATCTAACTAGAGGGTAGCTACTATCACTTCCCCCCCCCCCCAAAAAAAAAGTAGCTGTATTGTTTTAAGAACCATGCACCAGTTTTAGGGGTGTTTAGGCTTAGGAATACAGAAACATACGAAAAGATGAGAAGTAATTTCAAAATACATTTATTTAGCTTTCCATAAAATTTCACAATTATGAAATCCAATGCATCATAGCCACTCCATTTGTATCTCTGTTCTGTAAAGTGCATAGAGACATGCAATTATGCCTAGGTATATGTTATGCACTTTACAAAAATGTTTCATTGTTATTATGACCATAATGAGTCTTCCCAATTATCTGGGCAAATCCATACAAATTAACCCTTTGGGCTCGATGCTATATGGCACTAGTGTTGACATTCTTGACTTTGAAGGGAACAGAAACTCTTGTTTTCTTATAAAATTCTTCACAGAATATCTATTTTCTCACTTTATACTGGTCAAAAATGTCTAATTTTTGGAACAGATGTACTAAGCAATAAATTTCTACTGTTTATCCAGTGTTTGAACCAAATTTTTGTCATAGTTTCTGGGCTTCTGTAGAAGCCAGTCTTCTTGGAGTATGCAGTGTACTGGGCTTGTGTACAAGCCTGTCGTCCCTATGAAGTTAACGTTACTTACGAAAATTGTCACCACTACACTGCTCCAGAGTCTCGTCGCTACGTCTCACGTCGCCGCAATCGTTGTCGCCGTCGCACGTCCACCTGTTTGGGATGCACTTATTGTTGGGGCACCGGAACTTGTCTGGTCCGCATGTCTGATTGTCTGCAATGGAAACAATGTAAAGAAAATTCATGAACTCTGAAAGGAAACTGGCAAGATTGGAAGTAGTCGTCAAGTTATGACACAATACTCCCGGATTTTTGCGGTTTTGGACTAAATTTCAAAATTCGCGAGTGCTAATTTTCGCGATTTTAGTGGTGCTTTCATTAGTGTGAATAGACATGAACCAAAGTGGAAATTTTCGCGATAACTGACTTGCGAATTTCGCGAAAATAAAACCACCGTGAAAATTACCACGTATACAGAATACTGTTCAAAGTCTCTGTTGTGATAATATCATAGTCATACATTTTCTCTTAACTGTACAATTATCACCAGATAATACTGTAATGGTGAAATTTGTTGCGCAGATTTCTATGGGGTCAAGTAGTGTCAGGGTCTGGGATTAATTCTGTATTCGCATATAAATGCTTATTTCTCCTCGAATAAACGAATCCAAGACAAATCCTTCCAGCATGAATATACACTCGAGCCAGTGTATATATTAGTATATGTGACCGCCCAGCTCCAAACCCACAAAAAGTCTCTGTCAAAATTTGGTGACTGAAAACAAGACCAAACTTAAGATATTGTCAGTTTTTCTGGACCACATTTTTTGGACAAGTGTGTCTGCATGGCACACCAGGGCAAACTTAATCTTTAAATCCTTTTCTCTCCCTTTTCTGTAAAACTGCACCTCCTAACTCTCTCTCATTTTAATGACTTTTTAATTGGTTAGGATGGTCCAATTTTACCTAGTTATACATGTACATCATGTTAAAGCATAGAACTTATTCGTTAAATCTATGTAGAAAAGTGAAAATTCATTTTGGCCTACTTTTTTGTGGGTTTTGAGCTGGGCGGCCGCATATGATGAACATAAAAGATACAGCGAGTTAAAAACTCCACTTGTTGTTTCATTATTGATGCGTCGACATATAATGTAATGCACGCAGGGTTCTGCACACAATGCACAAAGAGTTTAATTCCTCGATATGCTTTCAAGACAAACTTACTGCATCCTCCATGTGTCTCATCCGTGTTATCCCCACAGTCATTATCCCCATCACATAGCCACGTCCTGTCAATGCACCGGCCATTATTGCACTCAAACTGGTTGGCCGACGGATCACAGCGAGAGTAGCGAATGTAACTTGGGTCATCTGTCAAAGATTTGCACAATTAAATCTCAGTTAGAGGCATGGTAATTGTACTTCCCACAGAAAAATATACACTGTATATAACTAAAATGTTAAACTTATATTTCTACAAGTGGAACAGCTCTC
>JZLH01S0279869.1:21611-35727 GCA_001188425.1 Eucidaris tribuloides
AATTTCGTTTAGTAGCAAAAACAAGACTATTTTGGACTAAATATGGCATTGGGTAATAATGAATTTTTAAATGGAAAATTTACTTTTGTGAGTTTGGATGCGCATTACGAATATCACAATAAAATCTCCATTATTTGTGCAACTATAAATATCTTGATTTTAGAAAAGTTGTTATTTATTTTCATTGTGCTATATGATATTCGCTATTTATTACTTAATAAGATGTGTAGATGATAATCTTCAGAGTTTGGGGGTTGGCGGATCATTGTACATTCAAGAACATATTTAAAGAAAAGAAAGCAAACAAACAAACAAATAAGGCCAAAATTTAAATCGAACAGATTTACCAATAAAAAATTACTCGTTTTTCCCCATGCAGAACCTGCCTAGCATATGTTGTATTTCTGCCAGTAAAAATCTATACGGACAACCAGTTGCCATGCGAGATGTAGATACATGTATATCTTGCGATCGTGGTTAAAATCCAATCAACAGCTTGAATTCGGGCGCTTGTACTTACACGGTACGGGGGAATACACTAAAAAGAAACTTAATTTTTACAATTATTTCAGTTAATTCTACGCATTTTCTTACTGTGAGACCACGTTTGCAGGGCCTCTGGCTGCGTTTAGAAATTATTTACGTTATATTAGAGTCTTCAATATTGACTTATTGAATTATGGGTCACAGGATAATAACGAAACCAGTACTTTCTCGTATAATTATGTTTTCATTCGGTATGTAGGTATATTGCACAATCAAATTACCGTCTGTCCGAGCCATCTACAAAGATGAGTTGTCCTGTTTAATATCATTATGTATCCTCATCGCCATAAAGTTACTCTGTGGATTGCCACTTCCACGTTGCTCATCTGGGAGCAAATTTTTTTCATTCTTTATTTTGTTTCTATTTTATTTTATTTTATTTGATTTATTTATTGTTGTTTGTTGTTGTTTTGTGTTGTTGTTGTTTTTTTTTTTGGGGTGGGGGGGGGGGGGCTTGTACGCAACGTTAAGTGAAGTGTACTTTCGCATCCACTTCATGCCAAATATATAAAGTGAGCGGATACTGTAATATGGGGCCCGGGGCGGAGTGAGCTTTATGCCCTTGGTGCCGTATATAGTTTGTGTGTCTATAATTATTATGTTTGTAGCGGTGTGAGTTAATTTTTTATATGAATTTATTTACTTTAATGTAATACAACATTTTTTTTTTGATCAGGATCATATTCAAGACACATTTTTAGTGGTGTAACATTAGGTATGGACACATATCGTCGCCTTAATTAAGGCTTCTGAATTGGATCATGCTGATTAAAGCATGCCTAGTCATATTCGGGGTAGGTCAGAGAGTGTTATATTTTGACCTCCTGACTTTTTAATACAGACAGAATTATTTGCTTGCCATGGGCCATTCTGTATTCTGTGTGATTATGAATCATTATAGAATTGGTTTCACGGGTACCATACAATGTTTTAAACACCGTAGCCTGCAATTTTTAGGGAGGCCTATTTGCGGATTTTTTTTGCGCGGCCCTTATCAGCTGATGGTTTCACTGTAGAAATATTCCCTGCACATGGTATTGCTTTGTGGTACCTAGTAAGCACATAAGTAGTGGTGTTTGTATCTATTGCATTGTCAATTCTGCTAGTAAGCGTTGTGGGCCAAATAAGGGCCATAATTCAAGTTGACCTCGCTGTACCCCTATTGCGTTTAGCCTAATTTAGTAGCTTTATGTATTGCCTTTTCATGTCTTGTTTGGCAGCGTTATTTGGACCTGGAAAATCTATGTTTTCATGTGGAGACTTTACAAACGATATGATCTGGGCATATGTTCAGGCCATTTTGGCCATGATTTTAAACATTTCGATTCACAGATAAGCGGGCCTGAATTGGTTTACAGATGAAAATTCATATCTAGTCGTTTCGGGTGGGTCAGAAGGCGTTTAACACCGATTCATTGCTTAATATGAGCCCAAAGGCCCACAGGCCACATTTAGTGGCCTTCTGGCGGGCATTTAGCAAGCGGGAAGAATTTCTTTGCATGGCCATTATGTACTCGTGAGACTAGTTCCCAGATCGTGGTAAAGGTTCAAGTGGTACCTAGAATGTTTGAATAAAGTCAATTTTGGGGGCCCATTTTGAGCTTTTCTGGCTGGCCTTTGGCAACGGATAATTTTCTTTCATTGGGCCATTCTCGTTACTCGGAGAGTTATTCCGCAGCTCGTGGGTAAAGTTTCAAGTGGTATGTAGAATGTTTGAAATAAAGTATTTTTGCTATTATTGTGCCAAAGCCCACATTTTAGTGGCCTTCTGGCTGGGGCATTAGCAACGGTTTATAGAATTTTCTTGGTGTTACCATTCTGGTACTCTTGAGACTATTCCCAGAATCGTGGGAAAGGGTTTCAAGTGGTACTAGAATGGTTTGAAATAAAGTCATATTTTGGGCCCAAAATTGGGTTTCTGGCGGCGGCGCCCTTGGCAACGGATAGATTTGTCTTGATGGGCCATCTGTATCGCGGGTAAGTATTCCGCAGTTCATGGTAAGGTTTCAAGTGTACCTAGAATGTTTGAATAAAGTCAATTTGGCCCCTTTAAGGCCCCAGGGGCCAAACGCCAACGGATAGACCCCGGCAGAAATGAAAATCTGTATTATAGCTCGTTACGTCTACATATGCTCCTTGTAGTCAGATATATGGTATCTTGATGGTTTGGATAAACCCTCTGGGCCTGCCTGTCTAGTACGGGCTGAAGCTCCTTCACAGCCAAATTAGCAGCCAAAAAGGTCGCTACAGTTAGGTGGGGGGGGGGGGGTGTTGGTGGACAATTTTGCAGGCCACATTATGTTCGCAGCAATTTTTTCCCACGGCGCAAACTCGTGGACACATTTTCATAACTTTGAAAAAAGGGGGGTGGCCGCCTCCTTTGCCCTTGTGGCGCCACCCCTACTACTACTTACTACTACTACACTACTACTACTACTACTACTGACTACTACCTACTACAACTTACCTACTACAACTACTACAACTACAAACTACTACTACTACAACTACTACTACAACACTACTTACTTACAACAACGTACTACTACCTACAACTACTAATCTACTACTACTATCTACTAACTACTACAACTTACTACTACAACTACTACAACTACTACTACTACTACAACTCCTACTTTCTACTACATACACTTACTACTACTACTACTACTACCTATACCTGACTACAACTACCTATCTACACTACTACAACTACAATACTTACTACTACAACTACTACTACACTACTACTACAACTACTACTACAACAAACATATACTACTACAACTACTCACTACTACTACTACTACTTACTACTACTACTACTTTTACTACAACTTTTAACTACTACAACTACTACAACTACACTTACTACTACTACTACTACTACAACTACTACTACAACTACTTACAACTACTTACAACTACGCACTCCACTACAACTACCACTACCACTTACCACTACTACTACTACATACTACTACACCTTACTACTACTTACTACTACTACTACAACTACCAACACTACTACTATTAACTATACTACTACTACTACTTACAACAACTACCTACTACTACAACAACTACTATACTACTACTATACTTACTTACTACTACTACTACTACTCTACTGTACTACTACTACTGCCTACTACTACCACTTCTTCATTTCTTAAAGGCCAGTTTAGTTTTGGGATTTTTTCTTTATTTGAAAGCTTTTATGCCCAAAGTCATAACCCTTGCCAAATAATAAACTCTCAGTGTTCTTTAGTGTTTTTTTTTTTCTATTAATTTGATGAAAAATCTCGGGGGGGGGGGGGGCGCGGCGGAGATTTTTCGGCTAATTTTTACCATATTTAATATTATAGCATTCAAAGGGTTAAAAAGACTTTAATGTTACTTGTGTTATACCTCATCTGAAAGAGCAGACTCTGCTCTTTCAGATGAGGTATAGCTCATATAACCTTTTTGACCCTTTGGATGCTATAATGTAAAATATAGCCGAAATTCTCGGGGGTACCCCCCCCCGTAGATTTTTCATTAATTAATTTTAAAAAAAAAAACTAACGACATTCAGAGTCTATTATTGCAGGGTTATGACTTTGGGGCATAAAGATTTTCAATAAACAAAAAAATTCCCAAAACTAAACTTGGGCTTTAAGACCAATAAACATTATAAATGTACTCATTATGACTAATAAAATTGAATTGTGTTACTTTCACTGCTTTCACAAATAAAACAGCTGGTATACTCCTAATATACATGTATACTACAAATAATTATGAATGTTTCAAATGTATTTACATGCTGCTGTTTTCCACACGATGGAGAGCAAGAGAAAATCCAAACTGACTTTGTTGGTCCTGGCTGGTGTACGTGATTGGAGATGAAGTGTCAATGTTGAATCCATGAGAAGTTTTTGGGCCGGAAAAAATAGCGATCAGCCAAATCACAGACACAACGTAGATCGCCATTGCAGCGTGGTACGCCGCGACGTAATTCTGTGTCTGTCGGTTTTACGATCTTTAGAATATGATTTGTGATCAGACAATCTGGAATGGTTCCGTCTTTTGTGTCAACCCAGAGGCTGCCCCATGTCGGGAGGGGGGGGAGGAGGGGCGGCGCAGAGGGGGCCGCCCCCTAAAATTGTAAAAAAAAAATCGGAAAATCATGTGGTTTTTCATGAAATTTTGGTCTTTTTGACATTTTTGCCCTCCGTACGATTTTACACTGGCGCCGCCCCTGTCAACTGATGATATACATCCCATTGTAATGTGCACGCTCCCTTTCCAGGATTCCATAGCAACATATGTTAGGCTACGTTCACAAATAAAAGCGGCGACCGCCCGATTTATAGCCCGCTCGGGCTCCGCTGGAATTTAGGCATCGCCCAGCGATTCCTGGAGCATGTTGAGCGGGCTGTAAAGCCCTGGCGATGCTCGGGCGGCGCCCTGTCGATTTCCTGTGCAGTCACCGATCGATTTAAGTCAAAACTGGGCAAAATCGAGGGAGCTTCTCCGCGCGGCGACCGGGAAGTGACTGACTGATGACTAACCGATTCCCGGACGGTCTCCCACCGGTTATCAGGCAATATTTGGCGGTCTCCCACCGGCCATCGGACGATTTTTAAGAAATCGGCCGGTAGCCCGCCGCTGATCGGTAGGACCCTGCAGGTATAAATGCGTACTGGCGGCGGACCACTGGGCTCCTCCGAGAATATTTTTTCACTGGCAACCTGGTTATATTTATGTGGTTGCCCCACTGCGGCCATTAACAATACAATTCCCCCTGCTCCATTGGTTTTCTCCTGTGCTTTTGGCTTTTTATTCAATGAAAACTGTAAAAAAAAAATACATGCGGCCTTTTACAAAACGTTGTACAAACCTCTAGCTGTTGTCTCTTGTGGAGCACGCTGAGGAGTGCCTGACATTGTCGTCACAAATACAAAATATTGGCCTGCTCGGCGGCCGGGCGGCGAGTTTTTAAGCTGATTTCGCCAGGTTACCGAGCGGCAGCCGCCCAGGCACCGCTGGTTTTCAGGGCATCGGTCGGTCGCCGCTGAAGTTTTAGCGCGGTAGGTAAAATTCTAGCGGCGCTCTGCCTCGATTTTACTCGCCGCCAAAACACGCCAGTGTGCTCCGGGTGGGCGCCCGCCTGGGTACGACCTAGTCGAGCGGTCGCCTCGAAGCGATTTAGGTCAAAAGTCGATGCCGCTGAAACAAAGGCTGCTGAGCGGTCGCCACCCGGTCGCCACCCTGTTGCCGAACGGTTGCTGCTAGGAGATCGGTCGGTCACTGGGCGGGTGAATTCAAAATTGGTCGGCATCCGGATGGTGCCTGCTCGGCGCATGCCCGGATATCGCTAAGGCTACGGTCACAAATAAAGCGGCGACCGCCCGATTTATAGCCTGCTGTAAAGCCCTAGCGATGCTCCCTGTCGATTTCCCGTCGGTCACCGATCGATTTAAGCCAAAACTTGGTCATGACCGCCTTGCCTTTCCCCTTGCCTTTTTCAGACGTCCCAACTTCTTCTTTCCCCTCATTACCCTCGGTTTTTCCTGTTCACTTTTGGAATTTTGCTGAAATAACAGCTACAGGAATAACTTCAGCGTACTTGAAATTTACGTTCGAAATATGGCTGTTGTCTCATGTGAAATGCGCAAAGCGTCGCTTTAAATAACAAGCGGTGGCCGGACAGACGCCGGGTTAATCGAGCAGGCGCCGTCCAGACGCTGACCGATTTTGAACTTACCGCCCAGTGACCGACCGATTGCCCAACAGCGACTGGGTGGCGACCGGGCGGCGACGCTCGGCAGCCTTTATTAAACAGCTTCGAAAAGTAGGTTATTCGGCGTGAATAATTGGTCATCGATTGATGTGCACCGATAAAACCGACAACAACAACAACAAGTAACATATTTAACATAAATCGTTCGCCAGTGATTGCTCGATTAGGTCGATGCCCGGGCGGCGAGCACCCGGTGACCGCCCGGACACCTGGCATGTTTTGGGCCGCGAGCGCCCGGTGACCGCCCGGACACCGGGCGTGTTTTGGGCGGTGAGTAAAATCGAGCAGGCGCCGCCAGAATTTTAACTGCGTGCTAAAACTTCAGCGGCAACCCACCGATGCCCCAAAAACCAGCAGTGCCTGGGCGGCTACCACTCGGTGACCGGGCGAAATTGGCTAAAAACTCGCCGGCCGGTCGCCGAGCAGGCCAATTTTTCTATTCGTGACCATGGCCTTAAATAAAGCAACGTCCGAAAGGTCTCATAAGTTTAACGAATTGAAGATTTGTATTATTTCTAATCGAAGGAGATGCAAAGGAACTCGATATAAGATAAGACCAGAACAACAACTAAAATATTTGTTTTGTAAGATAGCTGAAAGCTCTTTCATTATGTTGCGTTGCTTACATGGGTGTGGCCAAAACTGTTTCTTCGTGGGTAAGTGTACTGTTGGTATGTGTGTATGTACCGTATGCGTATGTGTTTGTACATGCATATGTGTGTGGGTGATTGCATGTTTGTGTATGAGTACGCGTGTGTAAGTATGTCGATGTGTGCGTGTGTTTTTATAATTGTGTGTGTGTGTGTGTGTTTGTGTGTGCGTGCGCGCGTGTGTGTACGATGTGTGTGTGTGTGTGTGTGTGTGCGTGTGTGTGTACGTGTGTGTGTGCATGTGTGTGTACGGTGCGTGTATGTGTGTGTACGGTGTGTGTGTGTGTGTGTGTGTGTGTGTGTGTGTGTGTTTGCGTGTGTTGGGGTGTATGTGTAAATACAGTTAGAAACAAACGAATAAAATAGCAACCTTGTAACCTATCAATAAGAAAATCAGCGAGAATAAAGGAGCCTTTAATTCTGAAACTTTTTTCATAAGCTGTTGTTCTCAAGCATACTTCCCACATAACATAGCCTATTCATATTTCTTTTTATGATTTAGTTGTATCAATATCATCACAACCAAGGTCAGCCATGATGATGATGGTGATGATGATGTTAATGATGATGATCATGATGATCATGATGATGATGATCATCATGATCATGATGATCATGATCATGATGATGATGATGGTGATGATGATGATGATGATGATGGTGATGATGATGATGATGATGATGATGATAATGATGATGATGATGATGATGGTGATGATGATGATGATGATGGTGATGATGATGATGATGATGATATCATTACGTCCTTATGGATCGTATATTTTGGTGTATCATTCAGCCGAGTATGAATATGCATTAGTTTTTGACGTCACACACTGATGATCACGACTGTAGGTAAGTACGCCACACACAATAAGATCACAAAATTACCGTTTCTCGCCGGCGAATCGCAGCTAACTCTGTGGTTACAGGGGTAGTTTTCATATCTGTAAATCCTTGGTTCGAACATTGTTAGAGGCAATATTTTCAAAATTATGTTTTATCATTTTTCTTTATAAATTAGATGGGAGATAAGGTTTATTCCGTCAAACGAAACTTAGACATTAAAGTCAGGTAGCTGAACTGCATAAATCATATTTATCCTCGGCTGGGCGTTGAATTGTGCTACCGTCGTTATGCGTTTGATCTTGCATGCGCCCATCAGAGTACCTACCCTACATGTAAGTCACCGTTGGTGGTGTATTCTATAATCCGTCTGCTTGTGTAATAATAATCTTATTCATTACGATTTTGTTGCGATTCATCGCCGGGCTTTACCACTGCTGGTTTCATTCAGTTAAAAGTTGTTCATAGGAAATAACGGTTATAAACATCAAGTGTGAAAAATCATTAAAACACGAAGATTAATCGGGGGAGATTTGAACAAAAATTCTCTGATAGAACAATTATTCCTCAGATCAATTTTATCCGAAACATTTGGTGTCTATAGGCATTTAGTTCGATAATTTAGTTCCTACAGAATTCACTCATCTATCTATTTACCTATCTAGCCTATTTCTCTCCACTGCTGAAGGAAGGCCTCCTCATCAGTTTTCCATTTTGATCTATCTTGCGCCGTTCGTTCCATGTCACGCTGCCATATTCTCTGATATCATCTATCCACCTCCTACTTTGTCTGCCTCTTCCTCTGGTGTAAACTATGGGGGTCCAGACAGTTAATTTATGTGTCCATCGGTCATCTTTCCTTCTGGCCAGATGACCAGCCCACCTCCACTTCTTCGATTTTATTTCCTGTATTATGTCCCGCACTTTGGTTTTTCTTCTCAGATTCTGGTTGCTAACTCTGTCCCTCTTTTTAACGCCAATCATAATTCTTTCCATAGCCCTTTCCAGGGGCGGCGGAACGTATTTTCGGTTGGGGGGGGGCAAAGCCAAAAAAGGGCACTTATATGTCAAAAAGGGCATTGGGTGTATGCAGAAATTTTCACCATCAAATTAAGTTTTTGCCTGTTTTCGCTGAAATGTACTTTGAGTGACCCCCTTTTTGACGTTTTTTTTTTTTTAGATTGTTATAATATGTATAATATTTGTGTTTTCTGCGAGCGAGCGTAGCGAGCGAGGGGTTTGGAAAATTTGGAAATTTACAGTTGTAAAACTCGCTTTGTTGTCTATTCTGACGCTAATTACACCTCTGATTTTATTTTATAGAGTGTTAAAAGGATGAAGAATATCATGCTAGATCAAACAAATCCACATAAAACAATAAGCAAACACTTTTTAGAGGGCAGAGATGATGATAAAAACCACGTAGTTTATGAACAACAGGAATGGACATTCCCTGTAAAATGTTTCAATTGATCTTCATTTCATATTAATTTGTGTTTTGACACATACTAGTTTAGAGTGTACCGGCTGATTCCTCAGCGATGAGAGCAGCAAACAGCGGTTTGGGGAAAAAATAAAATCCTTTTTTTCTAAAACTTTCGTTTTCTCTGGTTCATGGTTCTTACCTTATGTCCATTTTAAGCATTTTTTGTGGTTTTTGCAATAGATTTAGACAAACATTATAAAATGAATAGAAAGCAAAATATTGTGCTATTCAATGAAGTGGGACTCCCATTTTTGAGTAGCAAGTGCTACCAAGCACCCCATCTGCACGATACATGGATCCAAGCAAAGAATGAGCACAGAATAAGCCACGTCACGCAAAATTCTGTTGCAGAAAAGGGGGCATTCTTCTCTTTTAAAAACGATTTTCTCTATTGAAGAAGACTGAGAAGAAAAGGCGTCATAAAATTCCATCATGAAAGACACTTTTTGTCGCTTGAAGACATCAAAATTGGGCCATGTTATCAGGGAAAGAGATGAAGAGGGAAAAATTTTGCCACCCTAGAGGGCACTATGAGATGCCAAATGCCCCTTTTAGGCACATAATGTGTCACTTTGTTGAACAATGTACCCACTTATTCTCTTTACTATCCAATGTGCCCCGTCAGGGGCAAAAATACACAGAATAAATAATGAATACATGACATAAAATCACCGTCAACCAAAGAAATTAACAAGTTTCACCTCATTCAGTATGGGTACAAACCAAGAGAGGGCACATTTGATTTAGAAAAGATGCATTATTTGCCTGAAAATATAATGGGGTTAGTGGGGCAAACAATGGAGAAGGCCTAATTTTTGCTATTCATGCATGAGGGCACTTAGATGAGAGGCCACTGATGCCCTTTTTAGGCACAAAATGTGCCTCTTCGTTGAACAATTTACCCAATTATGTCTCTCTGTACTGTATGACGTGCCCCGTTAGGGGCAAGAAAATATAAAAAAGAATTTAAAAAGAAAAGAAAAAACATAAAATATGATATCATAACAGATAATAAATAAAAGAATAAATAAAGAATGCGTCGTTTAAAAAAGAGTGTCCTTACAAAAAGGGTACATTTCACTTACAAAAAGGGCATTTTTTTTTTGGCCTATCGGAAAATTTTTGGGGGGCAAGTGCCCCCCTGCCCCCCCCCCCCTCCGGTTCCGCCGCTCCTGGCCCTTTCGGTTACTCTATGATTTTTCTCTAGCCTCTTAGTAGTGGTCCATGTTTCTGCTCCGTAGGAGAGCACAGGTATGATGCACTGGTTAAAAGTCTGCTTCTTGAGAGAGAGGGAGATTCTCATCACGAAAGATAAAGTTAAGCTTGCCAAATTTTGCCCAAGCCAACTGGGTCCTTCTATTAACTTCCCCTGCTGTTTCATTTTCTATGGAGATCTTCTTGCCCAAGTATAATTATGTAGTTGTCCACCTTTTCTATGGTCTCCCACCGAACTGTGATAGTGTAGTCTTTGAATCTGTGGCTCATCATTACATTTGTCTTTTTGATATTCATTTTAAGTCCAGCTTTCCTACTTTCCTCACTAAGTTGTCGGATCATTGTCTCCAGTTCCTGAGGTGTATGGCTAAGTAGTAGAATGTCATCTGCAAATCTAAGATGTGTCAGGTGTTCGCCATCCACTACTATTCCCATTAATAGCCAATCAAGGTTTCTGAAGACATTTTCCATGGCTGCAGTGAAGATCTTCGGTGAGATTGGGTCACCTTGTCTTTCATTAAAACAATAACGAAGATCCACTGAAATTTAACACTTCCTATTTCAAATTAACACACCTTAATTTGGGCTTGGGTCACATGTGTCTGCGCACCAGTCACATGAGAAGGCAAACGTGAGAGCTGAGTCAATTGTGTGAAAATTTCCCCATAGTGCATAATAAAATGTTTGCAAAATTTGTATAAATAAAGGAAATCATATAGTATACCCCAAAAATGCGTTGTGTTGCATCCATCCTGCGGCGTCGATCCACTGTTAGGATGGGGGGTAGGGGGACAACTGTAAAAAAAAAATCCGCATTTTCGCCGCGCTTTGGACGCAAAATTCCAATATAATATTTTGCGCGCAAAGCGGGCAGAAAAAATATAAAAATCATCTTTGTTTAGTACTTTTTTCATGCAAAATTCAATGATATTGTAGTTTCTTGTACTGCTTATTAAAAACATCCTCGCATTACGTTTAAAGAATTGTTCAAGTTGTCAACATTATTGAGGGTGGGGCAAACAAGATGTTTGTCCCGATATTTTCTAGGGGGGGGGGTAATGCCCTCTCTAAGGAACGACGACTCCGCACCCATCTGGTACAAAAACAGGGGGAATTTCCCTCCGGGAGATCCACGTTATGGAGTAGCCCTATACAGATACGAGATCCGACTGCTTCTTTGGTGACGCCTTTATAATTATTGCAGTTTTGTGTCAAATTAACTGCTTTATCCATATTCATACTTGTATATGACCTGCGCAACTAGTGTGTACACGAAACATTCTTACCCGCAATTATCTTTCGAGTTTCACAATTAAACTGCATGGTACCCGCACACTTAGTGCTAATATGCCGAGGACCATAGACGAGGACCATAGACAGACACGTTGGCTGGTGATTTGAACCAGACTTGATACATTCGGCAGTGTTGTGAAAGGTATAGTAAACGGGGTAATTTTTTGAAATTCTGTTCAACTCGCCTTGTTTATCACAACATGAATGTCGATCTCAGAGGAAAGACGGCACTCATAACAGGTATAAAGCCTTTTCTATTAACATATTTATTCTCTTATTTGATATCATGTCCACATGTATAATGTGGATTTGTAGTGATCAACATTCTGCGCTGAATACAAAGAATTCAATGATACTTGTGTATCTGCTTTGTATTATTCAGATTGATTGATTAACGATCTTGACCATGTTGACATGTGCACTGAAAAGTTGATGACGTTAATCGTGTAAGTTACAGTGTGCTTGCTGAGCATGCCAGTTGCATTACATATATTGTTGCGTTTCTTCTATCTTTTCAGTCTTTTAACTTGCAAATATTTGTATCATTTTAGCAATGACCAATTCACTTTGCTGAACGTAGCTATGTGATATTATTGATTGATTGTAACTGGATTTTCTTGTCTTTATAATTTTTAGAGGCCTACTGTAATTCTAACTGTATAGGACCTTGATGAAAGAGATTTGCAACTGATATTGTTATGATTAAACTGGACTTGCGAATATACTTGGAACTTAAGGTTATCCTCTTGGTACTAAGTACTAGTAATCCTGTTTCAATTGCAACACAGTTTATTACGTGTGGGACTAAGGGCGTTAACATCTATTAATTGTGTTTTAGAACGCTATATCATGGACCTACTAAGGTCCATGGCTATATATATCGTCGGCCTGATGCCAAAAGGGACATTTTTAAACCCTATTTAACATTCCTGCCATACGGGCGTTAAGTTTTGAACACTCAAAAAGCCCTTCTGGCATAAAGGTCAAATAGGGTTAAAGCCCTTTTTGGCATAAGGCTGGCGATATGTATTATCCTATGTACAGACTTGTATTGTTTTATGCCTACGCTCCCTATTTACTATTGCTGAAAGCGTGCCCTAATAAAATATTGTTCGAATAAATAAAATAAAAAAAAACTAAAACTTGACACAAGTCATAAAAAAACTGCATATCACCTCTATCAACATGATCAAAGAACTTTTTTTGTGCTTATCGTATTGTTTTGTCTTAAAGGTGGAGACCATGGTATGGGAGCAGCCATTGCCAGGCATTTTGCGTCTCTCGGATGCAATCTCACTCTGATAGGAAGGAACCTCGAGAGACTGGATCAAGTGTCGAAGGAATGTCAACAACAAGGACTCCAACCGGCTCAGGTAATCCATCGGTGATCACAACCAGGCCGGGGTGGCGCCAGGGGGGCACTCCCTATATTTTGAGAGTAATAAAATGACTGGATTTACCGTTTTTCGAAAACTTCGCCCCCCCCCCTTTTGTTGTTCATTTGGCTACTAAAAAAATATTTTGGCGTTCACAAAATGCTTTTGATCATCGTCGGCCCCCTGCCTCCCACTTGTCGAATGTTGTTTGGCGAGCAGGTTGGCTAGTTTTGTTTTGTTTTGTTTTTGGGTGGGGGGGGGGATTTTCCAGACATATTTTTCGCCCCTCCTAAGATTTACCCCGTATCCGGACATCTCAACGGATGACTGGAAAAAGGGGGAAACGTCTATAGACAATCGGCCTACATGGGCGTTAACCCCCTTTTCCAGTTACCCGACGAACTATCCCATCAACAATCACTCGGACATTAATCTATCCCCCTCCCTGGGCGATTATCCCTAGAAAAACTACCCCTGGACAACCCCTACCTAGTCAATTACTACCCCTCCACCATACACATAATTACACCCTAGAATATATACCCACTGGTTGATTCTCACGTGAGAGCGGGGGCAGCTGAAAGCACTACAGTTCACACCACTGATGAACCGTGATGTCCAGTATTAAGGATCCCGTGTAGTAGTAGTAGTAGTAGTAGTAGTAGTAGTAGTAGTAGTAGTAGTGTAGTAGTAGTAGTAGTAGTAGTAGTAGTAGCGTAGTAGTAGTAGTAGTAATAGTAGTAGTAGTAGTGTAGTAGTAGTAGTAGTAGTAGTAGTCGTCGTCGTCGTAGTAGTAGTAGTAGTACCAATACCATTATTTATCCTTAAAGCTGTGTTTACAGCCCAATTTAAGTTTTGAGGATTTTTTTTTATTTGAAAGCTTTATGCCCAAAGGTCATATCACACCAATATC
>JZLH01S0279869.1:36501-49204 GCA_001188425.1 Eucidaris tribuloides
TATGACCTTTGGGCATAAAGCTTTCAAATAAAAAAATCCCCCAAACTAAACTTGGGCTTTAAGTGTGTCAGTGCGTTTTTCATGAAAGACGCACTCTGAAATTAAAGCTGGGTTTCTCTGCGGTATTCTAAAATATTAAAAAAAAGTCTCAACTAAATAATTTACTCCATGGTTTGTATTTTCTGTCATTTTTACTGGTAGGCGTGTGCAGGCAAACATGTTTTCTTATAGATATGTAGGTCAGTTAGTTGTCTGACATAAGTTTATACAAGTAGCACGATTATTTACTATAATAATGAACACAAAACAGAGACTTATAGACATTACAAGCTACATAATGACCTTAAGTTTATTTATCTGTTGTTTTCAGAATTAGTGAAATCATGTTATACAACATTAGTAATGACATGAGTAACTTAATTTGTATGTGTAGTTAGATTTACACAAAATTTACAAGAAACATTAATTATGTGTATATTAATTTATGTTTTTGTGTGTTATTAATATGAAATTAATTCTGTGATTACGATATGAAAATACAATAAAATGGAAGAAAAATGACTTTAAAGAGAAATGACATAAAATGAACTGACTTGAAATGAAATGAAATGAAATAACTGAAATCAACTGACACATGAACTGACAATCACGAAATAAAACCCGATATGTTCTTCAGGAAGGAAGCGGAAATTAGTTACGTGCTCAAGGCTAATACCCCTTATCTATGCATGATACAATGGGATGAAATAGTGAAAACAACGCGGATATTTTTGCTGTAGAAAAATTAAAAAAATGCTGTATTGAAATCAATGCTTTGTTGTTTTGCATCAAAGTCTAATCGCGTTGACCCACTCTCACACATCACCAGGGCTCCCTCTGCGAAGTCCAGTGTGCTAATAGGCATCAATAAATTGGGTTTAGTTTGAATTTATATAATGAAACTAAAGAAACAATACGACACTCCAAACATTATGACTGATCTTACCATTTTTCTATAATGCTCTTTTTGATCATCATGCATAGCGAATCTACCACGGACATAATCACTCCAATTGATGAAGGGGAAATCTCGCAGTCATTTTGAACTGGGATTACGGGAAATCGGGCAACTTAATATTGATTGTAAGAGCGTGAAATGTCTAAGGACAAGTTTCCCTTAGTCAACGAGATTTCTTACATCAAGACATTTATTCTTTTTTATTATTATTTCTTTATTTCGTTTATGTTTATTTTTTTTATCTTTCCATTTATGCTACATTTATTTGTTTATTAATTAAACTTGTTTATTATCTCTCTCCCCTCATTGATGTGGATTATGATTGATGACTCTGATATTGATTGATTATAGTATTATTCACTCTGTGTTGTTGTCGTTGTCGTTGTGTTTTATTCATTAATTATTATTACTAATTATTGATCGCCCCGAAAATTACTCATATATTATTATTATTATTTATTATTATCATGGGGGTCACATTAAGTTTTTAGGAAATATCAATTAGTATGTCATGCAAGAGATATCACTTTCATCCACATTTAATGCCTTCCCCCTCCCGTATAGAGATGCTTCAGCTCATTCTGTGGTCACTATTAAGAACAACTCCATGACTTCTGACTCAAAATTATAAATGTCACATGCGGCTATAAACAAGCATTTGTAAAAAGTGGAGATGCAGCGCTGCTCACCCCACACCTGAGACAAAAAAGGGACCATTTTTTCCCCTAATTTTCATGAAAAAAACATAAAAAGTATTAAAATTCATGCACAAAGTCAATGGAAGGAATGTTTTGTACGTTCAAGTTTTATCAATAACAATTATTGTAAGGGTGGACCTTCTGTCTCGTAGACTGTAACCATTATCATGGCAATTTTGGAGATTGTAATCACTTGACTCAAATTGTTATTATATATATGAAACTACATTATGGGGATTAAAAAAAAATCATAAACAAATCACATCCTGTACTTCCTGGGGTATTTTTATAAATTAGGTGTTATTCTATTTTTGGGGTGTGTTTTTTCCATTTTTCTGTAGCCGTCTTGGCTTTCCCTTTCATTCTTCCTTAAATGTTTATCTTTCAGAAATCCATCATGTCTAAGTATATTTCGTATCTCTTTGTTTTACGTCTCTTTGTAGGTATTGGTCAAAGTTCTTTCCACCCCCACTCTTCCAAAATATAATTCGCCATCGCGAACTCTTTCACTCCAGCTTATTTTCTCTATCCATCTCCGCACCATCGTTTAAAAACTTTCCAGCATTTTGACATCTGGTATTCTTGGTATTTGTTTAATTCAGGTCAACTGCGCAGGCACACTGGTCAGCGGTAGTTTGTCAGACACTCCTCCTTCAGTAATTAAGAAATGTTTCGACGATCACGTGATCACCATGGTGACGGTTACCAAGGCTGCAGTTCCGTTCTTGGAGAAAACACAAGGTTGGCCTAAAATGTTGCTGCTGCGCTTGTTAATTTGTTTGTTTGTTTGTTTTATATCCGTCTATTCTTATCAAAGAAGTGATTCAGTGAAACTGAAGAATATTTGAGATGACAGTAATTACAAAAACAACGCAACAAATGACGTAAACTACGCAGAACCCATAACAAGCTAATCTTTTTTTACAAACAATCCGCCTCCCCTTTCAGGAGCTGCATGACGGTCTATCAGTAAACATGTTTTTCCACATGGGTGTTATTACTAATTTCAAATAAACTACATGTAATCACATTTCGACAGGGAAAATGCAAACCTAAAACATAACTAAAATAGAATATAAAAACAAATCAAAATCCTGGACTATTTTCCTGAGTGGAATTTCAAAATTACAGTATCATTCAATGGGGCATCTTTAAGGTACCGTAATACAGCTATAATGTCATTCGGCGAATATCCGCTGTTTGAAAGCAAAGTAATTATTAAAAAAAAAAAAACGGGAGCGACCGCGTATATTTAGAAGATTCATTTTTCATATTTGTTGGAATTCAAGATTTACTGAACTAGTAACTTTCTACTCTAACTTTGTTTTTATTTTGTGCCACGTATAGGAGTCATTATCAATATATCCAGCAGCAGTGCGCGCAGAACGGTAAGTGATAAAAATTTGATGTGTCCCGCCTCCTCTATTTTTCTTCGGGGGCGGGGGGGGGGGACCCTCGATTTCTAGAACTTAATATTAGTTTTGTTCTACTTTGTTAAGAACGGATAGATTTTGTTATCCGTACCTTTTTCTACAATGAAATTAAATTTTATCATATTTATATATTTATATATATTGTGTACACACTGTTATGCCAGTGGACGTAGGCTAGAAGGCCTCAGGGCTACAGTTTTTAAGTTAACTTTTTCTATCCCCGGCCTTCCGGCGGCATACCAGTGTGTACATTATTTTTACAACAAGATTGTCATCTATTGTATGTATCATTATGTGCAATATTGTTTTTTTTATTTGTGAAGTATATGTTTATATTTTATTGATGCCGAATAAATAATAATGATAATAATAATAATAATAATAGGCCTAATAATAATAATAATAATAATAATAATAATAATAATAATAATGATAATAATAATGATAATAATAATAATAATAATAATAATAATAGTAATAATAATAATAATAATAATGATAATAATAATAATAATAATAATAATAATAATAATAATAATAATAATAATAATGATAATAATAATAATTATAATAATAATAATAATGTAAGATTTATAAAAAGTAAAATAATTATTCGAATATATTCTAATGCGCTGCAAAAACTCCTGATGTGCTTGGGCCATCACTACGGTATTTACATAAATAATAAAACATACATATTGCGCAATTTTTTTAAACAGATTAAAATGCACATCAAAAATGTATTTTATTACCATCCATCAAAACTCCCATCTCCACCTGAGTATCGGTGTGTATAATAGGACATAATCGATTGACATGCACTATTAACACGATTAAAATACAATAAGATCATCAATTCACTGACTTGCATTTTGTCTCTTAGTGAGGTGCATTAAGTGTCCTTATAAAGGCTCACTGACATGCCTTTTCTCTGTCTAAGGGAGTGGAGTTTGCTGGTCTTTATAAATTGTATTTGCCAAGAGTCCCTTCAGAGTGATTTAACGCTGGTTTGACTGGATTTTCTTGGGACTGCCAATGACATGAAAAAAAAACAAGGCTAAAGACCGTGATTGTTACAGTAATCAATATGCAAATCGAAACAATTACATACTTTTGAAAATTACAAAAATGATGCTTGATGTGCATGGGCAGAATGCACGACTATTCTTTGGGTTTGTTAAAGTTCAATCCATAATTATAATCATATTTCATTATGTTACTTTTATATGAAAGGTGAACCTTTCTGATCTTCTAGTCTGCAGGGAAGAACTTAATCCACATATCATCATCCTAAATAATGTGATGTAAGATAAAATTAAAAATGTAAAATGTGTACAAAAAATACGAGCCAATTTACTAAATATGAAGAAATAATGAAAGAATAAATGGTACCAATCAGATAGATTAATAAAAACCATGCATGTTTGTCATGATTGTATTTACCCATACATGCAGTCGCCTGGATTACTGGCATATAGTATGTCTAACGCGGCTGTCAACTACTTCAATGAAACTGTGGCTCTAGGTATGTTACAATGATTTTTTTTTATTGCTTAAGGGGTATTAAAGTGATAGGCTAACACTGTGGAGCTTCAATTTAAAAAAATTGTCAAACTTTGATATCTGAACTACATAGTAGTGTTCATATGGACAAATAAACACCCTATAATACAAAAGTTTTGAAAGTTACACTGCCAATGGCAAGTTATGCATGAATAAACACTTAAATGGCATTTTGGCGGTCATTTTGAAAACGCCCTCTAGTGGAAAAAAGTGCCGGGGTAGAAAAAGGTCTACCCTCACTTATTTGTTATGTCTGATGGTCTAGTCCATGTCTGTGGTGAGTAACTTAGGGTACATTTCATGCACACGGGAACCCACCAAGCCAATGGACTATCTAGGATTTATTCTCTTCAACCTTCTTCGTACGATGACCTAAAATTTGTTGTGTCAGTTGCTTTGATTCAATCATGGAAGACAGAGGATTCGGATTAGGGTTGGCTTTAGGGTTAGTGTATTTGAATGTTGACAGAGCAATTATCGCCAGAGCAAATGTCATGGAACCCATTTTCACATATCACCGAATGATCACATGATCTAATCTGTTGGTTTCATCTATTGCAGATCTTGCCCCGAAGAAGATTCGAGTGAACGCCGTGAGGTGAGTGTACTTAACTTTTAAACCGCTGAGGGGATAATAATGACAATTGTTTTTTTTCCAGGTTTTCGTTGAATTTTGCTTTTCTTCTATTTTTCTCTAGATGTTACTTATGCACACTAGCTAGATTTAGTGTCTCCTGTACAACGGTGAAGGAGAAAAATAATCATACCAATTGTTAAATTTAATTGTACGATTGTGCACAGCTGTACCATTCGCGCACAAAGGCTTGAATCAATATCTTATGTCATTTTGTACATAACAGAATTGTGCGACTTTTAACAGAATATTACAATCTTGAACTATTTTTTTTCATTAGAGTATTATATTTTGCAGTCTGACCACTGATGGTTACAGTGCTGAATTTTTGGACATACACCTTTTCTTTTAAATATTTTGTGACATGCTAATTGTCAAGGGAAAATGATTTGACTTGATTTATTTTCCTGCTTACTTGATTGGTTAATTGGTTGGTCGATTGATTAATTAATTGATTGAGTTATTAAGTGGATGATTTATGGAATGATTGGTTCATAGATTGTTCGATTGATTGATTGGTTGGTTGAATGATTGATTGATTGACTGACTGTCTGATTGATTGGCATCGTTGATAGATTGGATGTTCGTGGTAAGTAAAATGTAAATATAAATAATACGTTTGTAATTATTAGCTGGTTATATTTATATTTTTACAGTCCGTCAGTGAATGTGTTTGAAGGTCTCTCAGATTCGCCGCTAAAAAAGGTAATGCTTGCTTTAATACTTCTCCTTTTGACATCTAATTATCAAGGTATTCAATACTATCTTATGTAATAAATCGTGATATCAAAATCTAAAACAAACGTGTATGTTTACGTGAAAGGTAATTGTTTTTCAAGGAGAAAAACAAACTTAAGTGGTGGGGTCAATGAATTAGTATAGGGTTGATTTAGCGGAGACACAGTGACTACTTCTGGCTATTCCTGTAATCGTGCCTACGTGTATATACAATGGTCTTGGACACGAATATTATAGCTACAGCTACATGTACTTACTGTTTTTAGTAACAGTCATTGGCAAGACTTGTCAGAACTCCATGAACTCTTTTCAGACGAAACAGAAAGTTACAGAAACATTTCTGAGAAATATCACACCAATCAACCACTTAAATGTCAACTTTAAAAAAAAAAAATGGAAACGTAACTTCATGGTACCTCTCATTCATGAGAAATTTCACCCATATCGTAATTCGTTTGAATTAAAAGCGGTCTCCGTATGATTGACGCTTTTAGAAAATTGAATAAAAAGCTGTGATTTATTGCAAAAGGTTTAAAAGGCGGCTCAGGGTTTTTTTTTTTTTTTGACGCCATCGTCGAAGAATGGTATAATAGCGCCCTCTTTCGACTGAAAGATAAAAATGGAGCCATGAAGTTTGAACATGGTTGGAGGCACTAATGGGTACACGGCACCTTTCCAGGGGCCCATAGAAACCTATGTTAAATGCAGCAACTTCAAAGCACTCTCAAAATTTAATCGAAACGTAGATTTTTCTTAAATCGAAGCAGGTGAAGGGAAATTATGTCTGCTTTCCAATAAAAAACATGATTTGTGATGTTTTCCAGCTCTAAAAAAAAGTTAAGCGCCTCGGTTCAAGACTTACCATGCAGAACCTCTGCTAAATGCCCAAAATAGCCAACTTGTAACATTGCACTAAAAAAATCACTAAAAATACTACAACCCTGATTTTTCCAACTTGTGCACACCTGTAGAAGCTATAGTCCTCGCTTAATATATCAGACCACAAAATATGGTAATTTTCCACTCTGCTTATTTTTAAAGATTTTTTTAGTGCATCCAGGCAATGACCTCATCATTGTACTGCCTTCCCGGTAGGCATTGCGCCGATTGGAATTGTGACGTGCGCCCTAATGTCTCACAATGCAGTGTTAACAACTTGGTTGTGTGCAGTTTGTTTTCCTCTTGTAGTAGAATTACAATATGACACCTAAAACAATAAATATCTATCAATATCTTTCTGCATCATAAGACAGGTTATTTCGTTTGTAGTTGAATCACCCCTAAAAATAGTGGCCTGTAGAGAGTTTAAAATGAATTAATGTAACGCTAAAGTAATTGCAAAGTTCTGCGTGTAAAAAACTTGTTAAACAGTTATTTTTGAAAGCTGGGCCTCGGAAGATTCTGACATTCGGCAATGGGCCTCCAGTAAAAAAAAAAATAAATAAAATGAATAAAAAAAATATGGGGGGGGGTGCTGGGAAGCATTGCTCCGAGTAAGTATCTCACTCAAATGTGTTTTCGTTCAATTGCAGCCCGTGAAGGATGAAAGAGCGCTGCCTCTTCAGCAAATCCCAGGAGTTGATGACGTCACACAGGCTGTGGCTTTTCTCGCGTCTGACGAGAGTTTGTTCATCACGGGAGAAAATTTACAAGTGGATGGGGGACTCCACATCGCAGGGGTACCATTCTAGTATCAGGCACAATCCCATTTATGAGGGAGGATAGTGTTACGCTCACCGTGTCGTAGTAAACGTGGAATTGGGTTAACGTTAAAGCTCAGTGACATGATTGGGAGAAATTAAAAACATGCCTGTACAGCCAAACTGGTTGAAAGATGAACCAAATGTACACCAGCTGGAGTGGATCTCCTGGATGGAAGGAATTGTCTTGAGCATCAACAGGCCAGAAGTTTAATTTTATTGGGGCACGATAGATTTAATCCCCATAGAAGGCTACACTACGAATTTGACTGTTACAAGGCGTACTGATGGACTTTATTTTAAAAATGAGTCAACTTTTGACTACGAAATTTTCACAGTAGAATCCCTGCATAGTTAACTTGATTCAAGAGTAGTTTTTACCCCAAGTTAAGGACTACCCCAATCATGTCATTTACCTTTAAGTAATAACTTCAGAAAAAAATGCACATTACTGCATATTGTTATTATTTTGTTCTTGCTTGTTTGCTCACCTCCCGGGCTTGCCTAATCAAGCAGTATTTTTTATCATTTAAGCATTGGTCTATAAGAGGCTTGTAACAGCATATTTACAAAGAAAGGTTGTGTACCACGATTTCATTTTATGGAAATAATGATGTATCCTAAACTATTTGATCAGTGACAGTGGGGGGGGGGGGGGGGCAGTGCATTACAGAGGTGTACACATGCGCGGTGTAAATGGGACTTTCAAATGGACCCTAACACGTAATTGAAAGCCATCTCAGAAATTACCCTAAAGTATTCAAGTTTGAAAAGATACCCTTTTGAAGTAAACATTTGGTTAAAAGTATACACTTTTTCCTGATTTTGGCGATTTTGATACCCTTTTCACTGTACGCGCGTACCTCGCCCGACCATGAAAAACAAAAAAACGCGTTTACGCGTTTTTTCACACGCGCATGGTGTACATGACACTGTACCGTATGAGTGGCATTAAGCGGCTTGCGCAAATGAAGTAGTAATTGATATTTTGCATAGGTTAAAAGTTGATGTATCCACGTCATCAAGACAAAGGTTAAAATGTTGAAAGAAAGGTCAAGTATTACAACGATAACATTTAACGAAAAAATGATTTAGGAACAAATTTACTTACAATAATCGTCGTTCGATCCATGTTGCGTTTACTCTATCCAGTTCTCGTACTTTGGCAGTTCTGAAAGGTTTTATTATATGCATAATATTTCTGTGATTTCAAGTAAAAATTCCTGAACGTATTGGGTTTTGTGGGTGCATATTCTTTTAAACCAAAACTAGGTGGCCATCAGTTTGATATAAAAATCAGTTTGGACAGTAAAAGGCCTCGGCATGACTCTCAGTGTCACGTTGTGAATTTGTCAAGATTATGAGTGTATTTGAAAGATGAATGATTCGTGGGGGGGGGGGTGGAGGAGCAAACGTATAGAGTCCCCCTCCCCAAATAATTTTGACAACTTGAAAAATTCATAAAACGTAATGAAAGGACACGTTTAACATGAAGTGCAGTGCAAGGTACTACAAAACTATAAAGTTAACATGGCAATATTACAAACCATAGTTTTACACAAGTTTTCAGCGCGCTATCCACGCAAAATTGTCACTACAATTTTGCACACGAAGATCGCCGGAATTTTGTTCTTCACATATTTCTGTCTTTTGTCCCCCAACCGAAAGACTGGATTGACGTCCTGTACTTATAACAAGTATTAGATACGGCTACGACTTTCTTTCGTCATATTAGGAATCAGAGTTTTGTGCAGTGACGTCACAAAATCCAACACGACACCTTACGTCTTTGAATCTTTTTATTAAATTATTTCAGAGACATGATTAAAAAAAAAAATAATTGTGACCCGTTACCACGATACCCCGATAAATTTGCACACCCGAGATCTAAGGACAGTAGAAATTATCGTAATTGGGTTGTGAAATATGAAAGTAAAGTGTCTTCAAAAAATTAAAGTTGACATTTACATGTTGCAAAAGTTAATAGATTCATATTTTTGACCCAAAATATTTTCTTTCTATTTTTATGTTTTTATAAGATGTGCGACTTTATCAGGGTACTTGTGGTGAAAGGTCACAATTTAGATGTAATACTAGTATTACCGACTTTAGTGTGATGACAGTGTCAAAAACTGTTTGCCTCATTCGCATTCAATGCATAATGAAAACACATAATTTGATAAATTTAATAAATTCAATTACATCGATTTTGTAATTATAATAGATAGTAATTGTGAAGTAATGGAAATTAATTTCCATTTTCAGCATGAACTCCCAAATTAATTGTGATACATTTAGAAGCGCTCAGAAAGTAAAGCCTCTTACAGAAAGACAATGATAGCACACACACACACACGCACACACACACACGCACGCACGCACGCATACACACATACACACAAAACACACACACACATACTCACACATACATATATACATTCCTAGATACACACATACATACATACACGCATACCTGCAAGAGCTAAATTGTGGGGGTGTCCCTGTATGTGCAGTTTGGGTGTTCCATAATAGGTATAAAAAAACATTGTGAGTGTATGATTTTTACCCCCACAATGTAACCTCATACTTAAACATACATTACACCCACAATGTACCTCCTGCAAACTCATACATACATGCATACATACATACATACATACATACATACATACATACATACATACATACACACTTGAATTTTAACAGTGTTATTGCTTTTCATAATTTTAAAATTTCGTTTTCAATCCATTTCATTAAAGGTAAATGACATGATTGGGGGTAGTCCTCAACTTGGGCTGAAACTACTCACAATTCAATATCCTCGTAAGCACGGAAACCTGCGTGTGGCTCTATATGTGGGCTTATTTTTATACGTCCCGGAAAAAATACAGACACTCATCCTATGTTTAGCTTGATTCTTCCTAAGTAAACAAATTCATGACAAGATCCTCCAGGTGGGAGATCTCACACTCCTGTAGTGTATAGTTGGTTATAGATTCAACTATTTGTTCTTGAGGGATTCAAGTGTTTCCCAATCATACCTTTAATCTATCAATAAAATACACCTCTGAGGCGACAAAAAGCCTAATGGGCAAGGAATATTGCATGTATGAATATTCCATGTATCATATTTAGCGATCTGTCAACAGTTTGAGTCGTTTATCTTACTTTCCCCAAACTGTTGATAATACAAAAAAATATATTTTCAAACAGTAATCTGTATCGTTTTCAATATCTTAAAGAAATAAAATACTTAGATATTCTTCGCGCAAAACATTTTGCGATGGCCGGTTCTTTGGCCTGTCAACATCGCATATGGTTTCTGTGCATGTGCTGTGCGATGTTGACAGCCTGAAGCTGAAGAAACTTTTGTCATTGCACTGTAAAAAAATGTTTGATGTATAAAGTAAAACTACTAAAAGGTCAAAGGAAATAAAATATAGCCTCTATGATCGCGCTTTATCGAATTGAGCGATACGTCATGAAAATGCGCATGTAATTGTACGTTAATAAGAGACAATAAATAACATACTGCTGCTAAACTATCAGGCATCATTAAAGTGAATCAGGGAGTGAATATTTAGTAGGCAGTTCCCATCGTTGTGTGAGTTTACTAGAGGAACAGGGTTCCATACTGAGATGGTGTTGCGTCCCTTTGACATCCAGACAAACGTTGTGATGGTAACCGTGGGAAATATGTTTTGTCTGCAGGAGAAACAAGACAGATTAGTTTAGTACTATTAATAGTACTAACTTACATTTCATTTCAGACTATGACAGAACAAGAATATTAAATTTGTTGGATGTATTCATCATTATTTCTTCGAATATCTTTACAGAGAAGCAGAAATGATGTGGTACAAGTTGCAGTACTAGCAGAGGTGATGGTGGTAGTGGTGGTGGTAGTAGTAGTACTTGTAATAGTAGTAGTAGTAGTAGTAGAAGTAGTAGTAGTATAGTAGTACTTGTAATAGTAGTAGTAGTAGTAGTAGAAGTAGTAGTAGTAGTAGTAGTAGTAGTAGTAGTAGTAGTAGTAGTAGTAGTAGTAGTAGTAGTGGTAGTAGTAGTAGTAGTAGTTGTTGTTGTATTAAGTAGTAGTAGTTGTAGTTGTAGTACTTGTAGCAGTAGCAGTAGTAGTAGTAGTAGTTGTAGTAGTAGTAGTAGTACTTGTAGTACTTGTAGTACTTGTAGTAGTAGTAGTAGTAGTAGTAGTTGTAGTACTTGTAGTAGTAGTAGTAGCAATAATCGTGATGATTCTACTACTACTATTACTACTACTACTACTACTACTACTACTACTACTACTACTACTACTACTACTACCACTACTGCTACGACCAGCACTACATCTATCACTTGTATTACTACTATTACTACTGTTAATATTATCATTAGTAGTAGTAGTAGTAGTAGTAGTAGTAGTAGTAGTAGTAGTAGTAGTAGCAGTAGTAGAAGTAGTATAGTAGTACAAGTAGCAGTAGTAGTAGAAGTAGTAGTAGTAGTAATAGTAATAGTAGTAATAATAGAAGTAATAGTAGAAGTAGTAGTAGTAGTAGTAGTGGTAGTAGTAGTAGTAGTAGTAGTACAAGAAGTGGTAGTAAAAGTGTTAGTAGTAGTACTAGTAGTAAAGTGCCATTCACCAGTGGGGGGGGGGAGCGCTCCATCCATTGAACTGATGACGTTACGCCGCTAATATACTTACTGCAAGAACTGACGTGTTGCCCAACCTACTCTTGATATTTGAATCAAGGAATTTGACAGACATGGAGAAATCATTTACACCGCATCCTGTATCTATATTGGACCACACCAAGTATTATATAAACATTCCAATTTTGGTTGTCTGGTATATGCTTCTAATCTTTAGGCTTGCCAGTTTGTCGTTTTCAACGTCCAACACACCAAATTCAGCGTTTGTTGATGTTATTAGGCATTGAAAA
>JZLH01S0279936.1:15057-30546 GCA_001188425.1 Eucidaris tribuloides
TTTAAACTCGCGGAAAAAACTATATTCTGGTTACATTTCGTTATTTTTTTTTTCATAAAGCAACAAATTCATGACGTATGGATCTCAAACTTTCAACACACCATTTGTAAGTACTAAACTACTGTTTGGTATTGATAATGAAGGGAAGTAATGGACTTGCAAATCCCAAACACAATCTTTAAAGCTAGTTTATATAAAGTTAAACCATGAACCTAGAACATCATTACAGGTCTATGGTTAAAACGACTTTATGAATACATGGCAATGTGCAAAACTTAAGAAAATAAAAACTTTTTCCCCAAATCACTTGACCACTTCAATACGAGCTTAGAGTAGCTAATCACTGTCTTGACCACTTCAATACGAGCTTAGAGTAGCCTACACGTTCGGCTTCGTCCTTGGTTTTTTTTTTTTTGTTGTTGTTGTTGTTAAGGAGCTACAAGGTCAAGACATAGGTTGTTTTATGACTGTTAATGATTAAACCAATAAATAGCGTCGGGAGATGGTGGCAATTGTGCCAATATTATCATGCTAAAAAGTGAATAGGAAGTCGTTTCCTTATTTCATATGGACCAAAATCGTAGCTCTGGAAAAATATTATTTTTGAATTTGTGCAATGACTGTGGGCGATAATGTTGCACTAATCTTTTTTTTTCTTTTTTTTTCGCATTAGACGAGAACAATCAAATTAGTTTCTTGTTATAAATATTCAATGATATAATCTTAAAGGTAAATGACATGATTGGGAGTAGTACTAAACTTGGGGTGAAACTATTCTAGAGTCAAGTAAACTGTGCAAGGATGCTATGAAAATGTTGTAGTCAAAGGTTAGTAATATCATCAGTATGCCTTGTGACAGAAAATTGTTGTAAAGCTTTCTGTGGGATTAATTTTTCACGGGGTAAGAGAGAAATTCAGGACTGGTATATTCAAGATTGATTCCCCTTAAGTAAACAAATTTAGACAAATCCTTCCAGCCAGGTGTATATTTTTAGCTACTTTGAATCTAGCGGCATTTCTTTTTTTTTAATCTCCGAGTCATGTCACTGCCCTTTCAGCCTACGAGTTTTTCTTCCATCTGCTTTATATAACATTTAGTGTGGTTTTAAAACACAATTGGTGAAAGCATATGGACATTAAAGCACAAGTTTAGTTTTGGCGAAGTTTGTTATTTGAAAGCTTTATGCCCAAAGGTCATATCACACTAATAACAGATTCTGAATGTCTTTCGATTATAGAAAAATCTCGGGAGCCCCCCCCCCCTCCCCCGAGATTTTCGACTACATTTTACAGTATAGTATCCAAAGCGTTAATATGGTGTTGAGGTAATCTGAATTATACCTTAACAGAAAGCTCAGAGTCTGCTTCTGAATCACTAGATGAAATGAAATAAAAACGCATTATATACCATTACTTATTCTTAACTGAATGTGATTTATTTCTTGTTGAAAAAAAATGCATGATTACAGAATCGATCATTCATTGCGATATGTATCCATTTGGGTTTATTTAGAGAACTAAAGCGTTTATTTATTTTCAGAGTTCAGACAGTATTATTTTCTATTCCAAGTTGAGATTTGGTTTGCAAGGTTATGCGTTATGACTTTCTATCAAAGCAGGCAATAGTTCCATGATGATTATTTTTTACATTTTCAGATTTATATCTCAAGAGCTTAGAAACAAATGGCGCTCAATCCATGTTCTACCAAAAAAAATAGTTATCAACATCAGAACACGTGTCTTGTCTTACTTCAGAATAAGATGTGAACATGTTGAAGCCAAATTACACAAGTTGGTAGGAAATATCGCATTGTTTACTTTGCTTTTTTATAGGCGCGTGTACAAATTCGGACAAAGACATACATTTTTCTCCAATTCAAGTGGATGAAGCACCTTTTGAAATTAAGCTCTTGATTTGTGGGGCTACAACAGAAAAGCTAGATCAATAGCCCACACGTTATTTCAGTAGAACGATTTTATAACTATTTTTATTGTACATTGGTTAGTCTCGAAGATTTAAATTCAAATCTTGATTTCCATGGCATCACACATTTTATGTAACGGCGCACAATACCCATACTTCGTGCTAAGACGTTAAAATAGTTATGCATAATTGTTTTGAAAAGGGGAACAAAGGACTAATTTAACAACACAGAATGTAATTACAGAACAGAGTAAATTGAGAAAAAAAATACATCAATTAGGAACGGGAAATTATCTTGTTCATGCACTACTTCGAAAGCGAATCGTGACGATATCATCAGCATGCCGCATATTATACACGATATTGAAATCATTTCAATTTTTTCAGCTTAGGGATATTTTTGCATTACTAGAGCTGTTATCGACAATTTAACATGGCTTTGAAAAAAACATCTTTTCCTTTTCAATGAAAATAAAACCCCGTTATTGCTAAAGATATACTTCAGTACATGTTTCTGTTGCACATTTACAACTCGTATTCCTTTGCAAGAATTACCAAAATTCATCTCGATCCGTGAATAACAATTGCTCTTTCAGTTTTAGAGAGTCATTCTGAGTCTATTTCTTTTTACAACTTAGTTATCACGCTACCCTGTTCCTTGCAACCTGCCAAAGAGAATTACCCACGACCCTGCATGGACCCTCCTCATAGAGTCCAACCTTACCAATGGATGTCCATTTTGAAGGTTGTTCTGGCTCGCTTTTCGTCGGTGCAATGTCATTCTGCCCTTCTTTGCTAAAGGAAGTGTGTGACAAATCTCTCAAAGTTGAGATATCGATGTTTTTGAAACCTCCAAACCATGCATGCTGTACCTTCATACAAACTTTTGAGAAGAAATAATCGTTCTATTGAAAGATATTAACGTCGTAACACTGAAAATTGCATTAATGCCAATGTGAATAACAGACGCGAGATGCTCGTTTATGAGAAATAACATTTTTGTCACTTCCTCCTTTTGCCAAGTAGAACAGTTTTGACCACCGACTGTCAGAGTCCCGATCATGCAGAAGGGCATCTACTCTCTGTTCACCGGGTTACAGGGGTGTAGCTACGGGGGGCCTGGGAGGGGCACCTGCCCCCCCCTTCCCTCCCAGGTGGCCCCCACAACATTATGAAGGAAGCCATAAGCCATGGACTTGTGATTTGGAGTAAACAAATTTACCCCCCCCCCCCCCCCCCCCCCCCGCGCTGAGTGAGTTTCGGCGGCTGGCGTGACCGGAAACAAAGTTAGACGTAGGATTTGGTTCCCCCTACGAAATTTCAAGGCCCTCCCCCCCCCTCCCCCCGTGCCCCCCTGCTGAAAAATCCTACGCCACTGCCGGGTTACTCTAACACATCAGTAATCGATCCTCCATGATTTTTGTTTCTTTCCGTCGATAGCCATTGCAAGAGCTTTCAAGTTCAGTTGACTATTTGTTGCGATTATTGTTCGTGATAGTTAATCGATTCCCGTTCGCACCGAGGTCTATCCGCTCTTGGTTCGAGTGACTCTGTCGCACTATGCAGCGATCGATCTCGTGAGAATGTTATTTTCATCCGTAGTATAAGTATCTTGCACATTTTGTTGACTTCCGTGTGAGTCTGAAAGGCCTGCTCCCAGAAAATTGACATTTATTAATAAAAAAAAGAAGCTATGAACATCATACATGTTTGGAATTATTGGTATCAACTGATGGTACCAGTTTCGCGTGTATGTTCACGCCTGGATGAAATCGAAAAATTGTTTGCGAGAGTACAAACGTCGACTTGCACAAAAGTATTAAAGAGGGAAAATTAATTGAATGAATCAAATGAGACGCATTGCATGCACTTTTTTTCTAGAAGTTAGGTCACTAAATACACGCACACGCACACGCACACTAACACACGCACACACACACACACACACACACAAACACAAACACACACATTCACAGAGGACATTATCTTGGAAACTTGGAAGAAACAAATCAGAAGTAAAACATAAAAAGTGTGACAAAGCGTGTATGTTACTAAGTTTGACTCTGTGCTTTGATATTTGGATCTGCAAAGACCGAATCAATACCCATATCCCGATTGTTTTATTCTAACGTCGCATAAGCATCACTTTGGTGCAAGTCGACTTTTGCACTCTCTTAAGCCTCTCTTTACCATTGCCACAAAACTCCATAGAATTTTGCATGTAATATTTTTAGTATGACACACTGAAAGAGTTAAACAATGTCTCTTGTTCATTTAAGCGTAAACACAGTCCATACAAAGGTGATACTAAATGATTTGGGATAAAACTCTCTTTCATAAGATTTAAATAATTTATATTAAATAATTTACTGTTCATAGGGGACTTTTAAAATAATACGCAACTTTCTGGGTGTAAACTTTTTTGGCTCACATCGTATTTGGCTCAACCATTGACGAAAAGGACGAATAGGACGAAAAGTCCTCGGACACCGAGTCTCGTTCATACTGCCGAATGGGACGAAAAGTCCTCGTTCACCGAGTCTTGATCATACTGACGAATGGGACGAATAAGACGACGAAAAATCCTCGGACACCGAGTCTGGCTCAGACACACCACTGATTGATCTCCCGAGATTTTCTTGTCCGTCACGGGAAGAGCTATGCTGTAAATCTGGTGGATTGTCTATGTATTGCAAACGATCAGCGAATACATCGGCGATATCTCTCAAATTAATTGCGATGTACATCCCATAGTTATCCATTGCTTGTCTAAAAGCCATGTCTTGCTCATTTTCCTGATCTATTGAGGAGGATTCGGCATTTGGTGGATTGTTTGGGAGAGAGATTGGCTCGTTTTGTGGGAGCCCTTGTTCTTCTCTGTCAATTTCTCTGGGTTCTTCTCTATTCATCAACCTAGGCTCGTTGTCCATGTTACTGTCTATGTATTGCAGACGGTCCTCGCGTACATTGCCGATTTCTTCCAAACTAGGTTCGATCGACCTCCCGAGGTTATCCATTGTGTCTATAAAAGCCACGTCTTGCACATTTTCCTGACGTATTGGGGAAGAAGATTCAGGATTTTGTAGATTGTTTGGGAGAGGCATGTTCTGTTGTATGAGCCCTTGTTCTCTGTCCATTTCTCTGGGTTCTCCTCTCTCCATTACTGACGAATGGGACGAATAAGACGAAAAATCCTCGGACACCGAGTCTGGCTCAGACACACTACTGATTGATCTCCCGAGATTTTCTTGTCCGTCACGGGAAGAGCTTTGCTGTAAATCTGGTGGATTGTCTGTGTATTGCAAACGATCCAGATTGTTTGGGAGAGAGATTGGCTCGTTTTGTGGGAGCCCTTGTTCTTCTCTGTCAATTTCTCTGGGTTCTTCTCTATTCATTAACCTAGGCTCGTTGTCCATGTTACTGTCTATGTATTGCAGACGGTCCTCGCGTACATTGCCGATTTCTTCAACCCCAAGTGCATTCGACCTCCCCAGGTTACCCATTGCGTCTCTAACAGCCATGTCTTGCACATTTTCCTGACGCACTGGGGAAGAAGATTCGGGATTTGGTGGATTGTTTTGGACAGAGACGGGCTCGTTTTGTGGGACCCCTTGTTCTCCTCTGTCCATTACTCTGGGTTCGTTGTGTATATCATTGCCTATGTATTGTAGACGATCCCCTTGTGTATCGCTGATTTCTTGCAATCCAAGCGCGATCGATCTTCCGAGGTTATCCATTGCGTTCATAAAAGCCATGTCTTGCACATTTTCTTGACGCACTGGGGAAGATGCGGGATTATGGTTTGAGCCCATACTGGATTGTCGTCTCGCCTGAGCTTCTTGTCTTGGTCCGGGTACTAATCTTGATGTCGGAATATGAGATTGTCTGGATATTGCCGCTGATCCAGGATTAGGCTGTCTGGGTGGAAACCTTGCTCCGTGATCATTCCTTCGACCTGACCTTGTAACTCCTTGTCTACCATGCGATCCTTGATTTCGTCTCTGGCATCCTTCGTAGGGTCTACATTTTTTCAACTGCACGAGACTCTCTTTGGTTTTTCATTTTGATGTATGAGACATTGGATTTCATGTCGTGACCTGCAAATTCTATTTCTTGACTTATACGCATGTTGTCGACAAGAACATCGAGTCCATGAAGACCAGTGAGTGAACGGATCGGAGCGCTCGGTGTCATAACCTGAGTAGGTAGAACGGGGGTAGGGTGAAAAATAAACAATGAAAGATCCGCGGTAGACATCTCATTAATAATGCATTAATTTGTATATCGTATAAAAACGTTGTATGTTAAAATTGTATAAATGTCTTGATTGTAGGACCCTTATGTCAAATACGACACCTTCATATGTTTCTAAATGCTTGTTCTCAAGTAATTCAACCGTGATCGATGTAGGGGTAGTCTAGATTCTGGACTCTTTTTATAGGGTTTTTTTTTTGTCGCCGACTATACCCGTTGCCGACTACATGCACCAAGCCGAGTGAGGGCGCGACCCCGAGTATTTGTCCGCCCGAGAAAAAGGACGAGAAGAGCGGACAAATTCTGCGCCAGGTACCCCCCCCCCCCCGAAATTTCAAAGTATAGAAAATCACGGGGTTTTCGCAGTATAATGTATGAAAATTATTTCTTTTTATATCCCCCCCCCCGGATGTTTGACCTTCCTAAGAGCAAAAACTAAGGTTTTACGGTGGAGAGCCGCCCCCGGATTGACAAGATGAGGATTAGTCTTTTTAAGTAAAATAAACATTTTCACTTTTCTTCAAATGACAAACGTTTGATATAAAATGATATGCTTGAATATTACATTTGAGATGTTTATTCATAGTGCCAGTAATACATCATTTAAACTTACGCATGATTTCACGATTTTGTGATCTTATGTTTCTTTATGTTTAATCTTACCCGCGACTGGGCGATGGACCTGACTATCTCGGCGAGGCGTCGGGCGGTCCTGTCCGTTGCAGTTCGCTGGGTCACACGAGAGCCTCTCGACCGTCCGATACCCACTCCTACGACATGCTTCCTTGTCCAAGATGCAAAAGCGAAATCTCGACCTCGTCGACGACGAACAAGAGCACGACGACCACGGTGTCCAAGTGGAAAACATCAGTTCGCCAAATGACCAACCTGAACAGAATATTACATGTAAGATCGAAATCACATTTAAGGCTTGAAGACAAAGAAATACAATGGCATAATATAAGCCTTAGATAAATTTCTCCTTTTTTCTGGTTTCCGTTTACGTTATTTATGTCACAATACAGAGAAAATGAAATGACATTCACTCAGTGACCCGATCAATCAACCAATACACCAACACTCAGAAATCACGCTGGTGAGAAAATTTGTATTTGATAATGTGTTTGCAGGATATTTTTATCTGTTTATCTTCATGATGACAGTTCGAATTTAGGTTTGTCTTGTCATAGTCCATGCTCGTTTTTCATCATGATCTGAACAAAATAACTGGGAACATTATTTATTTCTACTCTTCACACAAGGACAGCGGTAACGGGAGCAGGGGGTACATGACCCCCCCCCCCCCCAAAAAAAAAGGGCCTTGCCTGTGCAGTATACCTTTCAAGATTTTAGTGCCCTTCGTTTTTATCCCCGCATACCCAAACGCGAAAAGATACTATCTGATAGTTCAACAAAAATGTTGTTGGTGTGTTACACAAGGCTGTCAGGACTATAATACGGAGTTTCAAAACAAACAATTCTTTTATGTGCAGTGACTGGTTTATTGTGGCATATTAAAACGTTTAAATGATCAACAAAAATGAGGCAGACTATTATTGATTATTGTATATAAGTTACATTTCTTGGAAATGTAAGATATCAGGAAAATTCGTAATGCGTATAATTCTAGCAATATTAATGGGCGCCAACTGACATAGGAGGTACGGTGCCGCATAATTATATCCATAACGTCCCTTTCTTTCAAAAGTGGGGAATCATTTAATTTATCCACCTTTATCCATTTTGTTTTCCATAACTGTGAAGTTTTGTTTAATTATACAGCTTACAATGGCTGATCCAGACAGGCGCATATGCAGGAATTTTCAAAGCGGGGTGTTCATCTTAAGTCTAAAATTGTCACAGGTCAGTCCAGCAGCCGAAAAGTTGCTCAGCGGGTGGGGGGGGGGGTATAGCGGCGAAAAGTTTTTTAATCCAAATGCTAAGTCCAAAGTTTTTCACGGTTAGCGCAGCAGCCAAAAAGTCGCTCAGCTGAGAGGGGGAGAAGGTTGTGTTCAAGCCAACGGCCGAAAACTCACCACGTCTGTTCTTTTGCAAAAGGGGAATGTTAACAACTCAAAACATCCCCTGGATACGCGTATGGATCCAGACCGCAAGTTAAAACCGGTTGAGGAATATATGCTTCAGAAGACATTCCCATAAAGCATCTTAAATCCAAAATTTTGAAGACCCTTTGGGCACCAGGTCCGAAACCATGTAGGCTGTCCAAAGGGGTGTGTGATTCGCAGTCTTATCATTGATTTCAGGGGGTCGCCAGAACTGTTTCAATGGCGGTACATTGGGGTGTACCCGAATTGTTTATTCCTACCTGGTACGTTAACAATACAAAAGAAAATATCCTTTATTTGAGTATAACCGACTGGATCTTTCATGTAACGACAAGCGGCAAGTCGACAAACAAAACAAAAAGGGTCATCCGTTATTTTACCGGACGGAAACGCAAATGACCCGACAACTTCCCAACCAATGGGGGTGTTTACCACCGGGGTTACCCCCCCCCCGCACACATGCCCAGACACACTTGCCCCTCTGGCAATTAAGTTTGGAGGAGAAGACATCTGGTTACGGTCATCCTCCTCCCCCGACACATGCATCACAATTTCTTAAGCTATAGGCGTTCATGAATAAGTTTCGAGATGCTTTTTGTTTGGACTAGAATGTAAGTATTTTTTAACTACTTGATGGAACGAAAGTGACATTAAAAACATCTAAACTTACCAGCTGCCCGTTTGTCTCTATGGAGATGTTGTTCATTTAATAATGGCGCAGATAACTCGCTCGTTGTGTTTCCTATACAGTCTGTGGGATCGCACGATGATGACGATAGTGAGATCGATTCTCCTGGTTCGCGACATTCAAGTCCTGTCCCATCTCGACATATGCGAGATCTCGTCCTTGTCGAGTTTTTGCACAGACAGTCTGAAGATCCTGTCCAAGAAACTGCGTGTCTTGTTGCTGCGAAAGACAAGACGGGTAATGGGGTAAAATCAAAACATTCAAGAAACAAATGAAATGTATAGCGAAAAAAATAGGTCATGTTTGATTTCTCAAAACTGTAAATGGGAACTTTAAACTAATCAAAAACCCATATCAATTTGTTTAGCACAAAAATCGCTCCTCTTTTGGGCAGAGAAATACGAGGTTATACGCACAGGTCATGCATTACTGCTCTCACACCGTGCTGTACGTAGGAGCAGTCTATTGTTTACATTCACACTCGAACGCATACTAATAAAGACTGCGTTGATTTCTAGCCAGCTGGAAAAGTCAGAATACTGAGAGAAAATGGTGTCACTCTGTGATTGGTTTTTGCCAATTCCGCGGGCCTTCTCCTAGCCAATAAAATTTAATTTTTACATTTTTAAAATCCTCAGACATCCCGCTACACATACTCATCTTCAAAATATTTATAGATGGCGCACTTTCATTTTATGAAGCGGCATAGTCAGAAAAATTGGGGAAAACGGGGATCTTCCACGAGATTTTTTTTACCAAAAAGGAAGTCTTTAGAATCAATTCCCCGTGTCATAACATTGACTTCGGTCACATATTTTGATCTAACCTTAAAGATAAACCTTTGCTTATCTTAAATCTCGTTTCAATAGTATATAAAGCTTGCAGATTTGTTACAATGGCAAAAAATGTGCCGAAAACGACGGTTTTAGTTTCAGTTTACCATTGTGTTGCAAAAACTCTAGACCATGAAGAAAGTAAAATATTGCTTAGGAATTGATATGATGTGAACTCCATTGGCTGACGATTCGTGATAGCATTTGTCTCAATATTCACAAAAATCTTAATCAATTCTGAACCTGGTTAACCCTGTAAAACGTGTTTTCATTATCAGTACTTACTACCAGGGGCGGCGTCACGGTGGGGGGGGGGGGCAGGGGGCGACCACCTCCCCTTTGTTTTCAAAGTAATTAAATGACGGGGATTGTACTGTTTTTTCGTAGTGGTATATAGGAGAGGTCGTAATGTTTTTAGTATTAGTAGTAGTAGTAGTAGTAGTAGTATAGTAGTAGTAGTATCATCATTATTATTATTTTTTATCATAAAACATCATTATCATCATCATTAGCAGTGTTGTAGTCCTCGAGGACGGCCTCGTCCTCGAGGCCGGCCTCGAGGCCAAAATCCTGGCCTTGGCCTTGTCCTTGACCTCGGAGAAAAATCCTCGGCCTCGTCCTTGGACACTTGCGTCTATCCTCGGAATCCTCGAGCGAGGCCGGGCCGAGGCCGGGTAAAATCCGGGGTAACATGCATATGCTTGAGCACTATTATATTGGGTGAGTTAACAGTTTGAAGATTTCCCGCATCTGCCTTGACATGATTTTGCTTCACCAGTGTATTTTGAGAAACTGGAAATCGAATAGACCTATTTTTTTTTTAAATGCTTTGAAGAGGCACGGATCTACGCTACGTCTGTGCGAATAAGTGCGATATATGCAACTGTGGAAACGCGAATCTGATTGAGTGATATGATTATATGCATGACTGCCCTAGTAGCCAGAGTCTTGTGAATTTTGTAAAACGTTTGCCGAAAAAAATCGCGAAAAAAAAACGCGAAAATTTTTCCACCCCAAAAAAAGACATTTCGAAATTTTCAACTTTTGACGAAAAATTTCATAAAAACTTCTGTGAATTTTTTGTGAAAATGTGTCTGCAAAGCCACCATAGGATTGTGATATCTCTGAATGAACACTGACCAGCAGTAAAGTGCAGTGCGTCTAGATCTAGCACTGGAAGAGTGAAAGTGCACTGTAATTCATGCTAGTGTGAAGATATGTAGATATGTCTGCTAAAACATCACAAACTGATCCTATTGTTAATTTATAACAGATTTTGTTTGTATGCTCTTGTGGGTGTCAGCTGTGCACTACACGTACATAGGGGCTGCTTGTGATTGTACATGCTAGTGTGAAGATATGTAGGTACTATGTGTTAAAGATAATATTTGTTAATTTTGAAAATTAATAACACAAAAACTGTACAACAGATTATACTGGCATTCTGTATAGTAACAGCATAATAATAAACATTTTTGTTTTAGGTGGTTTGAAGACGATATCAATAATCAGTTTTATGTAATTCATGCTTTTTTAAAAAGTTAGGGTTCAGATTTTGCTCAATATCCAACCCCCTGTACAAAATTGAAACTGTACAGAAATCAAATGGCGTGTGAGAGAGTATGTGTTTAGTCCACGCAATAGTTATAGACAATGCCGGTGAACAGTGCACGGTAGAAACATTGGTATGCTAATCTCTCACTACAGCTAGGCTAGATAAATGCTTTACTAGTAATATTCATTATTAGTAAGTAGCCTGCTAGACTTTATTCACTATCCGTAACCATTGTCTAATGTTGTATTGTGTGGGGACTAGATCTTGACACACACCCTCACACACACCATTCGATTTCTGTACAGTTTCAATTTCGTACAGGGGGTTGGATATTGAGCAAAATCTGAACCCTAACTTTTTAAAAAAGCATGAATTACATAAAACTGATTATTGATATCGTCTTCAAACCACCTAAAACAAAAATGTTTATTATTATGCTGTTACTATACTCAATGCCAATATAATCTGTTGTACAGTTTTTGTTATTAATTTTCAAAATTAACAAATATTATTTTTAATACCTAGTATGTCTGCTAAAACATGACAAACTGCTACTACAATGTATTGTTACTTTATAACAGATTTTCTGTGTCTTGTGAGTGTATCAACTGGGCACTATACAGGGTGGCCTAGAAAGAATGCTACGAGTATGATTGCTAATTTCTTCATCATTATCGGCAAAATGTCATTAATTTATATTTCGTTGGTTAGAACATTCTTTTTCCAATAAAATGATGACAGACTACATGTGATTTCCGAGTACAACGCGGTTTTGACTTCTAACGGGCCATTTCCTCGGAGGCTAATCTGCAAATTTTCCCAAATCTTGCCAAATTTACTTCAACTCAGCTGGCCAGATTATCCTGGAACCGTCATAGATATTTCTGGCGTCTCAGCCATGCATATCACCCGGCCACAAACCACGATGACAAAGGGCTGGAGTGTCCTCGCTTTCATAAGGAAGACGATGCGAGCTATGTCTCCATTGTCATCGCGGTTTGTCCTGTATGGCAAGCTGAGACGCCAAAATATCTCGGCGTTCCGATGACCGCTGCTGTTGAGAAATTGGCAAATTTGGGAAATTGCATTGCCTCCGAAAAATGGTCCTAGAATCAAAACGCCTTACTCAAAATCAATGATCTTGGTATCATTTTATTGGAAAAAGAATGTTCCAGCCAACGAGATAAAAATTAATGACATTTTGCCGATAATGATGAAGAAATTAGTGATCATACTCGTAGCATTCTTTCTGGGCCACCCTGTATAGGGGCTGGGTGTGGTTTTCTAATAAGGCATTGTCATACATTGATAAGACAAGTACACAAAGTTCACAAATGAGAGTGAGGAGATAGTGTCTATGAATACAAGTGTATCATGCGTGTGTTGTATGGAGAGTTGAGGGGTCATAACATGAGATTAAACAAAAAGAATCCACACAAACAAGGAAACCTTCAGTAGAGAACATGAAATGACATAATTTCTTTTGAGATTGTGCTTGATCCTGCCTTGCCATAAAATGTCTGGCCTCGGCCGGCCTCGGCCCCAAAAATCTGGCCTCGGTCCGGCCTCGGCCCTCTCCGGCCTTGGCCTCGTCCTTGTCCTTGGAGAAAAATCCTTGGCCTCGTCCTCGGCCTCGGCCTTTTTTAGACAACCGGCCTTGGCCTCGTCCTTGACCTCGGAGAAAAATCCTTGGCCTCGTCCTTGACCTCGGGTGAGCCGGCCTCGGATACAACACTGATCATTAGTCGGTTATACATGGTGGTGGTGGTGTGGTGGTAGTACGAGGAGGAACGAGAAGGTTGAGGCGGAGTATAGGATAAGAAGTTGCTATGATAGCAACTCCTGCTGGAATGGCAACTTTCAGTCTAGCAGCCAATCAGGAAGCATATTTTCACTTAATTTGTCATGGCTGTTACCATCCCGTTACCATTCCAGCAAAAGTTGCTTTCATGAAATCTGACTACAATCCCAATAATTTTCAAAAAATAATACCTTTAAAATATGTATTTACCATGCCTAGAATCACGTCTTTTATATACGTATTTTCAAAAAGTTCCTCCCTTGGGAGAGGGTCCCCCCTCCCACACCCTCCCTCCGCTCGGTCGTTTCGTTCCCTCGCAAGTATGACTGCTCAATTACAATTTTTCACATACTTCCTGTACATATTTTTGAAAACTTAACAACAATCCTTATAGTCTTCATGTAAATTACCTTTAAAACATTTTTACCACGTCCTGAATCACATCTATCCTATGCGTATTTTCAAATAGTTCCTACAGTGTGAGGGGGTATTCCCCTACCACACCCTCCCCCCCCCCCCCGCCGCTCAGTCGCTTCGCTCCCTCGCATGTTTCCGTCAAGCTCCTCAGTATAGCCCCCCTAAAAATTTTCGCTCTAGAACCGCCCCTGATCTTGACAACTTATTATGAAAACGGGCAAGGGGAAGAGTGTCCTTTGCATGTAAGAATACGAGAGCAAAGAATCGTCGATTTACGCTTGACAAAAATATCCTATCACTTTCGTGACCAGCAATTTATCTAGTTTGTGGAAGGACTTCGCCCATCCTTGCTGGCAAGAGTGGCGTAGCCAGGAGTTTTTAAGGGCCGGGGGCGTTATTTTTTTGACCGGGACAGATTTGGGTATGGCGCGTGTTAAGTCTATGGGCAGAAACTTATGAATGCTGCCTGAATATCAGACTAGTCGTTAAGGATGTCTCTTATTTATAGCGAGGCCTCGAATCGCTAGGGAGCGCGTTGGGGAGCTCGGGAGTGCAAAAATCGGGTTCAACGTCAAAAATTAGTTCTGTAACCTACAGAAATCTGTAGGTTGTTTTTTAAAAAGAACCGCTAAATCCCCCTTTATTTCGTATAAAACAAAAAAAGGGAAAAAATCCAAGAAAAACGGAACTATTTTCAAAACGATAGAGAACGATCAGGAGATCGATGGCTATCGTAATTGACGATAGCGACGCAAGATCAGTACACAACAACATCAGGAACGCGCTCGGCGCACGGGCCTTCTCATTGTATTGCAGTGTACGTGGCGAACGGGGTGCGCTGCGCGTAAAGAATCCCTGACTTAGCTTTTTCGTATAGTTACGTGAGCCAAGTGCCGACGACTCGTACTAACTGGATTTTGGGGGAGTTTCGGCAACAAAACCCGTACGACCCGTATCGTACAAGGGCATCTAGGCGATGTCAGGATAATTGCGGACGTACTAATGACTCAAAAAAATCATCAAATCAGGTTTATTTAGTCTACAACAACCTCTAGATTTACGATCCGCTGGATCATTGTGTCTCGCTTCTGCTACGTGGTCTACATATTGGAATTGGGTCAGTGCGATCTTGTGTGAGCTACGCGTCGCCAGAACTAAATGAGAAGAAACTACAATATTTACCCCGTGACTGACGATACCGTCGTAACCGTGAGTACTCTGAGGTCCAGTCCTTTTCAGGATAGACCTTTATTCCCTAAAATTTTGTTAAATTTTGTCCGATTCTTCGTGACTTTGTGTGTTAATTTCTACGCGGACGGAGCTCGGATTTCAGCCGGTTTACCTAATGAAACCTAATGCTATTTGAAATCTCTCGCGGCAGAACACAAAAAATTGATTTCCCCGTGGTTCGGGGGACCGTGTTACCGAGCGTATTGATAACATTACGTCACAAAACGTCACGAAAATTATAGTCTATCTTCGAGACTCCTGACCCAAATATGTACCGGTCAAAACGGGGGGGAGTAAATGAATTTGTTTGAATGACGCAATAACACATACGCGCACGAAACATATGTCAACATACGCGGCCTGCAATATGACTACCCCTAAAACTTTAATCCGCCTATCACAGGTTTGCGATCCCAGGTGATTTAATTTTCATTTTCTTCATTCGAAATAATAACAACAGCCCTGGGCCAGCTGGCATCACAAGAAACGCAAAATTATTGGACCATCAAGATGAAATTGCCACCACCAATACATCTCTCATATCAGTAAATCGATAGGGTAAGCATTTGTAAAATAATAATAATAATAATAATAATAATAATAATGATGATGATGATGATGATGATGATGATGATGATGATTATTATTATTATTATTATTTTTGGTTTCGGACAAAACACTCTACTTGATATATATATTTTGTTGTCAGATCGATTTGATT
>JZLH01S0279969.1:0-10889 GCA_001188425.1 Eucidaris tribuloides
CAAGAGAGAGAAGTAATTCTACTTCAATTGGCTAAAGAAGCAAAAGGGATTTCTTTGCGTAGACTAGAAACAAAACTAAACTCTCAGGATCTAACAGGTGGCCATACGCACTGTATATTATTGATGTTGTGGTGCCGGCTGTAGCTTCTTTCAGTGACATAAACCTGATGAAGTTGGATAGCATCTTGTACTGGATCCAGCTTCATGTTCGTGAACTGGTGGTGCTACAAACCCAAGACAACGTACTACTCCCTCCCCCTCTTTCATGCCCCACGGGTGTGACACTGTCTCATCTTTCGCTGGTAAGGGAAGAAACTGGCTGGAAAATGTAAATGTTCCCAGCGGTGACAGATGACTTTGAAAAACTTTACTATGCCAATTGATATCAGTAAAAGTCAATATCACTTCTGGAGCACTTTTTGGTGCTGATGTATGACCGTACATTAACATAAACGATGCCAGGAAGCAACTTCGCACAAGTCTAGGACTCCTAATGTAAGCATTCCTTCAATGCTGCTGCTTTCGAGCAGCACATCAAGCGTCATGTCTGCAGGCCAATTGCTGGAACCACACTCTTGTGCGGTTTCTTCATCAACCTAATTCATCTGACTGGGTTGACAGGAAACCTCTGGGTGGCAGCCTCTTGGATCAACCCTAACAGAGCATCAAAATCTTTGTCACGAACGATCACTGCAGCTGGAACATTGGATGTACTGGCCTCTGCAAGTGCACCAAGCCTGCACCCAAGTGCTCTGCATTATGAGCATGTTTGGGATGAGCTGTTAGATGCAACAGAAACCTTTACATTAGTCATCAATACATTATGCACATGTTTATATTCATTGTCATGTACTCTTTACGTGTCTGAGGTCACTGACCTCAATCTCTGTTCTATAAGCGTACAGTTTTAATGTAAGATATGATTTGATAATTGTCACAAGATTATCTTACAACACGATTTGTGCAAATTTCAATTTAATATTTAAGGTCACTCGGACATCACGTGAAGCCTTGTTTTCTGAGTCATTAACCTCGCACAGACACCTTTGACTATGAACATATGTTCTGTGAATATGTTTTGAGCACTTATTAATTTGACAAATACATGATTTCACAACATATCAACAGTTTACATTGAGCCAATCAGGCAAATGTCATATCTTGATATTTTAAGGTCATTGACCTTCATTGTTCATAGCAAAATGCTCAAGGATATTGACAATGATCTGTAGAAACAGTAGACATTCTAATGTAGTATAAATCATGGTCATATATCGTCGCTGAAATTCACGAAGTGGCACAACCCCAAATTGCGTCAAGTCAAATTTGAGTTATTTTCAGTTTTGTCATTCTCTGGCCATGGTCTTTCATTTCACAAAATTTAGAACCCTAACCCAATTCTCTCTAATTAAAAAGATAATTAAAGTGCCATACAGACACTAGCCTGAAAATCTACAGTAAAAAAATCCACGAACCGGCACCAGCGAGCGCGCGCCGTAACGCGCCATTCATTTGTGTACATAAAACTCAACGGCGCGCGCGCCCTTGTGCCGGTTCGTGAATTTTTTTCTCTTGCGCGCGCGACACCACAGCGCGACACGACGAGCGCTTGTGCCGGTTCGTGCGCGCAAAATTGTACTTGTTTTCTACACGAAGTGCCACTTCGTGGATTCTTCCTACGCTGAAGCAACATTTTCTACAAAACGACACCTGCGTTTGAAGCTTTACTGTGTTAAAATTTGAACTTAGTTTAAGGACAATTCGACATGTAAGGCAAGAGTAGAGTCTAAGCTTTCTATCTGTGATTGAATCATACAGTTTAACTTTATAACAAATCGTAAGGAGCAGTTGAAAGACTGATAAAATCTTTATTCGCGTTTTACTCGAAAAGAGATTTCGCGCATCTTCGGTCGCGCGTGCCACTTCGTGAATTCAGCGACGATATGATAAATAGTTGACCATGTACTATCCATCTAATATCAATACTATAATATTTTGAGGTCATTGACCTTTCACGGTCATCAGAGTTCAAAGGCAGAAGCCAGTTCATAATTATCAACGCTCAGTGCAATATGAAGATAATTCCATTGTTGACACAAATGCATGCTTAAAGCATGTACATCATAATCATTTCAATCATTAACCAAATGACGCAAAATATCAATATTCTGATATTCTGAGGTCATTGACCTTTCAAGGTTATGAGAAGTCAACGGTAGAATCCTATTAATAAATCATAATGATCTGTGGAATATGAAAACAATTCCATTGTAGCACAAATGCTTGCTTAATGCATGTACATCATATCAACTTTATCATTAACCAATGATGCCAAATATCAATATTCTTATATTTTGAGGTCATTGACCTTTCACACTCCACAAAGGTCACAGGCAAAAACTTTAAATAATCAACATTGATCCGTGGAATATGAAGACAATTCCATCGGGACACAATAGGTGTTTTAGCGCATCATAACCATATTTATCATTAACCAATGACGCCAAATCAATATTTTGACATTTTGAGGTCATTGACCTTTCACAATCATCAAAGGTCAAAGATGAAAGCCTCTTAATAATTACCAATGCTCTCTGGAATGCCAGGGCAACTCCATTGTAACAAAAATGCATGTTTGTTGCATCACAACAACGTTTAATATTACCAAAATGACGCCAAACCTCAAAATTTGCATAATTTAAGGTCATTGACCTCTAGAGGTCATCAGAGGTCAAATCTGACTTACCTCCCGATCTTAAAATAAAGCTTATGGCATGTACTAACACTGGTGAAAGTTTCATGCTTTAGTCAAATTTTGCACAATTGGTCTGCTTATCCGCTCTACTACCTATAGTGTTCAGTGTTCACATTTACATTCTGTACATTATCTGTTTTTGTGTGATCTTGTTATTTGTTACTTTGAATTTGCCTGTATAATTATGTATTGCTTTTTGAGTATCTCTTTCAGCGCATAGAGGCTTTAGCAATTTGCGCTATATAAATATCTTGTATTATTATTATTATTATTATTATTATTATTGTGTATATCAGCGGTTAAACTATAAGATGGTTTCCCACCAATAATCATAATTATCTTACTTGCATTCCATCGATCGAGCGTCCACTCTCAAGTTGTGTCGGTCATCTAATTACCCTTTTCTTAACCTGTCCGTACGGTTTATTATATTGAAAGGTACTCCAAGACCACAACCTACGGTGCCCATAAAAAGTCAAAAGGTGAGGTGAACTTTTCCAAGTCCTGTTTTGAAACACGTGTTTCAATGACTAAGGGCATTCTGAAGCAAACACGGATAGGCCTATAGGGTTTTGAAGGGAGGGAATCTCATTTGCACCCTACCCTCAGCACAGCTAAAGGTCACTATTGACCTTAGGCTATTTTATGAAGGACATGTCTGGAAATCTGAAGACCAGTTATACCCAGAATTTGAAGAAAAAAAAAACCCAAACCAACTGCCAGTTATGTGTGTGTTCTATCAATAGAGGGTAATTCAAATCAGAATCTAACGGTCTCCATAATTCTACTAAAACTGAGTTTTTTGGGCTCCTGTACTTGCTACATGTTCTAGGATGATATTTTCTTCCACATACCAGTGTATTTACACAATATTGATTTGAGGCATGCAAAAGAGACGCCCCTCTTTTAAGGACTGGCTGGCTATGGTCTCGTTAACTCCACTCTTAAAAATTCCAAGTCAGGTTGACTCATATTTTGGTCAACTTTGTCCCAGAATTTGGTTAAAATTGACCCTTTTCCGAGTTTGCCCCCAACGGATTTCTTTTCCGAGTCAGTCTGACCCGAGATTTTTACGAGTGTCTAGTAAATTGCACTTACAGATAGAGTTCGGGATTTGCACGCCAGAAAAAGGCAAAATGAATTAAATCAGCTCAAACCGTTCACAATGTGAATATTAGTATAAATAAACACCTGTCATAAAACCTTTGGGTAGGATTACGTAGTTTTGTTGAAAATCTGGACGGTTAAATGTCAAAATCTGCAGAGTGACGATCACGTTCCGTTAGTTCCAAAATTGTCTAACGGCTGCTAGCCGAGGTCATGCAGAGTTCACCGCTTGATCACTGCGCTATGCGAACATACATATAACCGTGTTCTGCAATTTGAGCAAAATTTAAACTCATGGCAAGTACAATATTCTGGTAGCATATCGTTATTAGTTTTTCTCATAAAACAATAAGTTTGTGACGTATGGATCTCAAACTTTCAACACACTATTTGTAAGTACTACTATTTGGTAATGATAATAAAGGGAAATGATGGACTTTAAATTCCTGAAATCTATCTTTAAAGACCAAGTATAGTTTGGGTAAATGGTGAAAAAATGATAATCTTTGCAATCATGTTTTAGATACATTATGATCTATCAATGCCCTGAAAATAGCTCGCTCTGAAACTAATTTGCAGTACTTTCTGTCATTTTCAAATTTGGTGATTTCTGGTTGAATTTGGTGATTTTTCACATGCCCTTTGGTGATTTTGTCCTGTTCGGATCTGGCAACACTGCTAAATTTCTTAGATGGAATTTTCTTCTACATACCAGTGTATTTGCATGTACACTGTAAAACTACGGTGTCAAAAACAACACCAGTCGGTGTTGTGAGAGGACCGCACCCGGCAGGTGTTAAAAATACACCATGGAGTTTGACTATAACACCAAATATTGTTAATGTCACAAACAGAATGCGCTATAATAACTCCAATGGGTGTTGAACTAACACCAATGAGTGATGAACTGACACCATGAGTTTAACACCGGTGTAAAATGCTTCATGCGATCCTCTCACAACACCGACTGGTGTAACTTTAACACCACTATTTTTTGCAGTGTATAAAATGCTATTTTTAGGCACGCACAATCGACGTACTTTAATCTTCGGTAGATATGAACTAAGATTGTACACTGCAAAAAGACAATTGTTAAATATGCATCACCAAGCTGGAGTTAAATTTCCTGTGTTCATTTATGATGTTACATTTACACTCATTCTTAAACTTATTTCAAGGTTTAATTAGTTCCTGTTAATTCTTGTTGATGTTTATTTGTGACAAGATAGCTAAACTGCTTAATCTTGGAAAAAAATTGTGGAAAATTTTACACCAAAGTAACACCGCGCCAACTTCAATAAAGGACCGACAGGTGTTGAAACTATAACGGACCGGTGTTATACCATTGCAATTACCACCAGCGGTGTCAAATCAGCACCATGCAGTTTCATTGTTGAATTAACACCACCGCAGCGCCATAAATATCACCAGCTACAGTGCCAAATTAACATCAAGAAGTACCACTTTCTATTCCATCACAGCGTAGTTTTAACACCTCTCGGTGTGGTCCTCTATTGAAGTTGAGCGGTGTTAGATTTAACACCTGTGGTGGTAAATCTACACCGCTCTTTTTGCAGTGTACATTTCACCGATATACATTGTATCCCAATGCCTCATGAGTGTTATGAGCTATTGACCTGCGCATGCTCTATGGGCCCTGTGCAAAGCCTATGCAGGGGTGTGGCTAGGGGGGTGGGCTGGGGGGCACATGCCCCCATAAATTTTGTGTGCCCCCCAGGTGCCCCCCACAAAATTATGACCGGGAACAATTGTTTGACCTGGGATTTGGAGAAAAAAAAATTGTCACTACACCCCCCCCCCCCCCGCTGAGTGAATTTTCGGCGACTGACGTGACCGGGAAAATTTGTGACCTGGGATTTGGAGAAATTTTTTTTCGTCACTACCCCGTCCCCGCCTCCTCTCCCCCCCCCCCCCCCCGAGCGAGTTTTCGGCGACTGGCATGACTGGGAGCAAATTTGGACTTGGAGAACATTTTTTTGCGTTACTACCTCCCCCCCCCCTCCCCTGCCCCCGCTGTGTTTTCGGCGGCTGGCGTGACCGGAAAAAATAGACCTAGGATTTGGTGCCCCCTAGCCTTTTGTCAAGGCATTGTGGGTGTGGGTTGTCCCTCACGCCATTAAGCCTCTGAGCAGTAGTGTATCCCGTGCGCCTAAAAAGAGACTAATTATAATGCCTACACTCCTGGCGCACCGAAAGATTGGCTGTTCACCCACAACGCTTCTTCTATTTTACACTCACGAACCAAAATGATTATATATTCAGGACAGCCTCATATGGACCGACCATGAATATTCATTACATAATCGGTTTGTTGCCCAATCCACGTTACGGACCGGTTTGAAATCGTACAGTTCGTGAATATACCGTAGGGGCCTACTGTTTGAAAAGCAAGCTATTTCCCGTAACACAAGAAGGAATTTGAACAAACAAGCTATTTTAGTCATTGCAAAATACCTCGTAATTGCATAATGTAACGAATCTAAAGTCGGAAAATAGATAGTCAACGTTGATAACACAGTTTCAGAAATCTATTCACCTACTGTTAACATGAACGCATCCATCACACGCGTCCAGTGCATAGCGCATACTGCGTGCAATGTGCGGAGATATCTCTACGTGTGTACTATGCGAATGAATCGTGAAAGTCTGATTCTGATTGGCTGCCACCGTTTGGTGGCAGATTTCGGCTGCAAAACAAAGGTTAAAATAAGAAATTCGATGCAGAATAGCAAAGGCCGAGGGGCTTCGCCCCTCGCCTGCTTTGTCACTGGGGTTAGCGCGGTAAGTCTCGTTCCAGGCGCTATTGGGTTATTGCGCTGACGGGGGAAATCATTAAGCCCTGAGGCCTTGATCAAAGGCTAGATGCCCCCCTACAAAATTTCAAGGCCCCCCCAGTACCCCACCCCCCCCCCGCTGAAAAAATCCTACCTACGCCACTGAACCTTTGGGAGCCGTATCCGAAATTCAACATTTATAATGACAACAGTCCATTACTTTCACATTCAGAAGTCTAAATCATCCCCCCATTCAGAAATGTTCTAGTGACGCTCCTAATGACATGGATCGCTCTGAAATAAACAATGACGCCTGGACAACACTTATTATTATTATTATTATTATTATTATTATTATTATTATTACTATTATTATTATTATTATTATTATTATTATTATTATTATTATTATTATTATTATTATTATTATTATTATTATTATTATTATACTTTTTTATATCCGGCAGCATTCAGATATATACGCATAAAAATAAAGTAATTGTTAAATTAAAGACACATTGCAATATAAATCTTGATATCAGATGCACCCGGGCATGCTGCTAGGATTTGGAAAAAGTTAACCTAATGACTGTGGTCCGCAGACTTCCCTCCCCACACCAGACCGGGTGCAACTGATATCAATTAAAGTACAAATGTGTAAAAAGTAAAACCTAGATTAAAACTAAACATTATAAATACATTCAATACATGAATTCATGCATAACACTGGCAAGTACCATCGGCAAAATAATAAAATATGTAAAATCAGTAATATTAAGAAAGCGTATTAAAAAAGCAAATGGTTGACAATTGTATGAATAACGGATGAATAAATAAATGACAATGTTGGAGCATTTCTTTTTGTTTCGGTATCAAAACTACCTTCAAAGAAATGTTCATTGTATGATCTTAGTCAGCATTCGAGCCCTCAAAGGAATGCCTAATGAAACCAATATAATCCTGTAAATACTCGTGGGAGAACCTTGACTGGATGACAGAAGATCTCCTAATTAGGTCCCTGATTAAAAAAAAATCCGCCCAAAGAATAGCGAAAGAATAGATTGTAACACCCCATTTTTTCAATATGAAAGTGAAGTCGCAACGGATTCTGTGAAATCGTTAATATTTCAATCACGTCCTCTCTCGCGGTAACACGTCCAATCCAATTTCTGAAGTCGATAGCCGTGTAAAATGGGTCCCAGGCGTGAACAGCGCGAAATTGGTTGATTTTACACAAGACTTTGCGTCTTCTTATTATTATCCGATCGTGCAGGCTAAACATGTCGTGAAAAGGCATTGCCATGATTTGGAGAATAACAAAAGGCCCCAAGAACCGAATACGTTGAAACAATTGCGTCAAAATAGGGGTTTGGTGGTCGCCTGACCACCCTCCCCCCACCGATAAGGGGCGTCACTATATTGAATGGGGGATGTGTGCAGGGACACCAAAAATTATTTGCCTGCCAAACTACATCTGACAAGCGGGGAGGGGGGGGGAGGGGCCGACGACGCCAAGAAATATTATTGGCCGCCAGAATTTGTTTTGCTTGCCAAAGTGCATCCGACAAGCGGGGAGGGGTGGGGGCAGTGTGCCGACGACACCAACATACATTTTTTCTTGCCAAAAAAAAAAGGATTTTCACAGCCAAACATCATCCGACAAGCTTGTTCAGTTTTTCAACTGACTTCAACAGCATGTAAACTAATGTTTATCTTTCTTTTAGAGAATAAAATATATTCTGTTATCATGTACCGTAGTATATCCTGGTCGTATAAACTATTATTATAACAACTTTTTTCTGTTTATGAAATGTTTATAATGTTATTTGTGTATTTTTCAATGATTATTTGTATTATCAATACTACTACTACTACTACTACTACTACTACTACTACTACTACCACTACTACTACTACTATACTACTACATGGGATTTTTATAGCGCCATTATCCATTTTAGTTAAAGGCAAGGCTCACCTTGACATCAAGTTGGTTTTAATAAAAGCAGAACAATGAGAGAAACACATTAATGAAAGTTTGGCGAAAATCCACCAAAGAATAACAGAGTTATGAGGTTTCAAAGTTTTAAATTTGTGACGTCACATGCGAGCAGCTCCAAATATGTCATGTAACATAAATTCCATAAATTGCCATTGTTTAAGTGGTTCATGATAATTGAATGGGTTTTTTTTTCATAGAAGCATGTATAAAATAATGTTTCTGATAATATATTGAATGCACTAGTAAAATCATTTATGAGATAACGGCACTTTTAAGGAATTTATATCACATAACATATGGGGAGCTGCTCGCTTGTGACGTCACAAATTTTAAACTTTGAAACCTCATAACTCTGTTATTCTTTGGTGGATTTTTGCCAAACTTTCATTAATATGTTTCTCTCAGTGTTCTGCTTTTATTAAAACCAACTTGATGTCAGGGTGAATAGAAGAACAGCAGAAGAAATTTAACAACAACAAAAATAATTTCGCACCATAGAAAAATAAGAAAATGAAAAATGTCTGCCTTCAAAATGCACAACTGAACAAATCTGTTTTTAGGTTGCCCTTAAAGGATATCAAAGAGTTTGAGTCCTTCAGCTTCTGCGAAAGTGAATTCCACAGGGCTGGTCCGGCGGCGTGAGCAAAAGCTCGATCCCCCAGGATTTCTTGGACAATGCATGGAACATGGAACATGTAAAAGACCGGAGTTGGAGGAACGTAATGTTCGTACGGGTTGGTATTGATGTAGCAGAGACTTATTGTAATCAGGGGCTGTTCCGTGGATAGTATGATAAACCAAAAGAAGGATTTTGAAAATCATACGTTCCTTTACGGGCAATCAGTGAAGACTGTTCAAGATAGGTGTAATGGGATTGTGTTTATTTGACAGAGAAACAGATCGTGCGACTGAATTTTGTGGCTTTTGTAATCGGGCAATTTGAGAATTTGGTAAATTTAAGATAATATTGTAATTTGTTTGGTGCTATTCATGTAATGTTATTAAAATGCAGAAAATAAAACCTTTTCAAACAGCAAATAAACGAATAAAACTGCCGACTGGGTGCGTGAATTTGCCGACAACTAGCGTGAATAGGGGAGGAACACACCCTTTAAGTGACGCCCCAGGGTGACGCCCCTGCTCCATTTGACCATTTAGACAGCAAAAGCAAACAGTAAACGTAATTCCAGAATAGTTTTATGCCAAACTAATGACTTTTTCCAATCCTCATATTTCCCCTTGAAGGAGGGGCGAGTCAAACACAGGAACAAGTACACTTGTTTGAACACAATATAAGATAAGAACTAGTCTGAAAGGGAAATTCTAAGACTGGAAAGAGTTCTTAATTAAAGACACAATGATACCATAATCAAACATAGGCGGCACCACGGGGGGGGGGGTGGCCGCCCCCTATTTTTTTTCAAAGTATCAAAATCACGAGGATTTGGCCGCGAACACTTTCCGTCGGCCGCGAATTTGGCCATGAAAACAAATTTGGTAGCAAAATTTTTCCGCCACCCCTCTCCCCACACCGAGCGTCTTTTCGGCTGCTGATTTGGCCGTGAGAAAAAATTGGGGACCGCAAAAATTTCAAACGGACTTTCGCCCCCCCCCCCAACGATTTACCCTGGCGCCATCCTGTAATCAAGTGATCTGTTGAAGGTTTTTGCTGTGAAAGCATCACGGTAAAATATTACCCCCCCCCTAACAAATATAACATCAAAAACTGTTGTGACATTCTAATTTGTGGTGTAGTACCTCTCATATGGAGTCAGTTTCACTCAGAATCATACTTTAATTCAATACTGGCAACTGAATGCTTGGTTCTCCTGAAGTAAACAGTTCTAAAACAAATCCTTCCAGCCTGAATATACACTTTGGTCGGTGAATATTATTTGCGACTCATTTGGTTTCTGAGCAGAGACATGTTTGACTTCTCCTAATCGCTTCGCTGTCCTTTGTAACGCAACGACTCGGGGTACATGCTGTTATTAGGAAACCACATTTTGATTCAGGCCAATTTTGTGCTCCGATAGGAAAATAAATTTGACTGATATTTAATTTACACGTGTTTGGTATAAAGTAGATTGACCAAAAATTTATCATTGTAATATCAAATTTCACAGCTGACAATGCAACAAATTACGAGGCATTTTCGTGTTCGCGCGTGTGTGTGTTTGTATGTGTGTGTGTGTGTGTGTGTGTGTGTGTGTGTGTGTGTGTGTGTGTG
>JZLH01S0279969.1:19542-31916 GCA_001188425.1 Eucidaris tribuloides
TTAAGATGACATTGTAATTTGTTTGGTTTGCTATTCAATGTAATGTTGAATTAATCAGAAAATAAAACCTTTTCAAACAGCAAATAAACGACTAAAACTGGCCGACTGGGTGCGTGAATTTTGCCGACACTTAGCCGTGAATCAGGGGAGGAACACACCCCTTTAAGTGACGCCCCAGGGTGACGCCTCTGCTCCATTGAACCAGTTAACAGCAAAAGCAAGACGTAGACGTACAATTCGCAGAATAGTTTTATGGCCAAACTAATGACTTTTTCCAAGTCCTCCATATTCCCCTTGAAGGAGGGCGAGTCAAACACAGAACAAGTACATCCTTGTTTGAACACAATAGTAAGATAAGAATAGTCTGAAAGCGGAAATTCTAAGATGGAAAGAGTTTTAATTAAAGACACAATGATACCCAAATCAAACATAGGCGGCACTCACGGGGGGGGGGTGGCCGCCCCCTATTTTTTTTTTCAAAAGTACAAATCACGAGGATTTGGCGCGAACTACTTTCCGTCGGCCGCGAATTTCGCCATGAAAACAAATTGGTTAGCAAAATTTTTCCGCCACCTCTCTCTCCCCCACACCGAGCGTCTTGTTCGGGGCTGCTGATTTGGCCGTGAGAAAAACATGGGCCGCAAAAATTTTCAAACGGATTTTCGCCCCCCCCCCAAGATTTTACCTGGCCGCCCATCCCTGTATCAAGTATCGTTGAAGGTTTTTGCTGTGAAAGCATCACGGTAAAATATTACCCCCCCTAACAAAATATAACATAAAAACTGTTGTGACATTCTAATTTGTGCGTGTAGTACTCTCATATGGAGTCAGTTTCACTCAGAATCATACTGTTATATTCAATACTGGGCATAACTGAATCTCTGTTCTCACTGAAGTAAACAGTTCTAAAACAAATCCTTCAGCCTGAATATAACACTTTGGTCGTGATTATTATTTTGCGACTCATTTGGTTTCTGAGGCAGAGACATGTTTGACTTCTCCTATCCTTCGCTGTCCTTTGTAACGCACGACTCCGGGTACATGCCTGTTATTAGGAAACCACATTTTGATTCATAGGGCCAATTTTGTGCTGCCGAGATAGGAAATAAATTTGACTGATTGGATTTGATTTACACGCGCTTGGTATAAAGTAGATTGACCAAAAAAGTTATTCATTGTAATATCAAATTTCACAGCTGACATGCAACAAATTAAAGGCATTTTCGTGCTCACTGCGCGGCGTTTGTGGTTTGTGTGTGTGTGTTTGTTTGTGTGTGTGTGTTTTGTTTGTGTGTGTGTGTGTGTGTTTGTGTGTGTGTGTGTGTTTGTGTGTGTGTGTGTGTGTGTGTGTAAGTGTTGTGTGTGTGTGTGTGTGTGTGTGTGTGTGTGTGTGTGTGTTTAGGGGTGGTGTGTGTCCGATATTGTGTGTGCCTTACATTTAAATATGGGTTACACAGGACAATCAGAAGCAATAGAGCTGTTTTTTTTTTTATTTTCCAAATGAAGTTGATGTAAATGACAATTAAATCTGCGCAGTCTTTTTCGCCATTAAGCGAGTGACAATGCAACTTCTAGATAAGAAATTGTTTTCCCGAGAGAAACTTGTGATTCTTTAAAATGACCAGGAATTTATGACAAGTAGGTGACATGCAGTGAAGCAAATGAGTCTTGATTAAAAAAAAATGTGTAGTACATATAATATTTCTAAATTTTTGGTTGATATGTTTGAAGGTCTCTCGATCTAGGAGCCATTGATGCATAACGCCTTGAGGCCCTGTCACATTATTATGCCCCGTAGAGCTGCGTCGTGCCTAACGTGTGTTTCCGAAAATTTCTCGCGTCACGTTGTCAGTCGTTGTTAATACGTTGACATACGTTGCTATTCGTTAGCTGTTCGTCCAAGGGCCGTCGGGTTCGCTGAGAACGCTTGCTGGCCAGTATTTTTAGTGGAGCATGTTCTAAATTTTCAGCGTACGACACGTGCTAATACTGCCATAAGACTTTCGCCGAGCGCTCGTGACGACATTCTTGGACCTAGTAATAGCCGTTAGAGTAAACGTGTGCGTACAGTATCAGTAACACACAGTGATCGTTTTTGTATTTCTTTTAGTTTACATACAAGCCCTCCCTTGAGTGGATTCTTCATCATTTTCCAGGCTGGCACAGCACGCTTTCACTTTGAACCTGGACTGGATATGCCGATCTCCATTCGTTCCTCATTCGTTGGTTCATTATTTTTAGCAACATTTGGCCTGTAAGCGTGTCAGTTGGGACTTTGCCAAAATTTCGACGACGAGTACGCTGGGCAGCACGCTGGCCCTAAACAGCGCTAGATATGTGACTGGGCCTTTATTTTGATATAAAAGACTTATTATGTTATCATATAGCATGGGGAGGGACTCTTTAAATAATATTAATATTTGAAAGTCAAGCGGCAGGCCGCACTACTCGCCTAGTCCGTACATCTGCCGCCCGCGACGTGGGTAAAATGAGTTTACAAACTACATGACTGAGAACTAAGAAGGAGTTTGACCTATTTGCACATTTAACGTCGCAAACAATTTGCGTCAGCAATGTTTTGTAAGAACAAAAAATATAACTAACGAGAAGACGAAATTGGTTAGACATCTGGCCTAGAATTTCAATCGATCTCACCTTGGTTATTTATTGCCATGCTTGCAAATTAATGGGGCGTATACAAAACATAAAAATAAACAGTCCGAATAAAGTTCACTTCAGTGACTATCGCGTGATGTATTAATACCAAGCATGCAGTTCACTGGACCAACATTACGAGAAATACTTAAAATATTTGTTATTTTATCACCCAGAATAAGGTTAATGCTGTCACTTTTAATGTACATACAGTCACTAGGAAAACACATGATATCACACCAGCAGGAATATTTGGAGAGTTTTACATATAACATTTCATTTATTTATTGTTTAATGGGCGGGATGTGCCAGCTGGTTCCGTTTGAAGGAAACTATAAATACTGTTAATTTCTTAAACGCAGTCTCATTGGTGACCTGCACCTGAAAACGCTGCAAAGTCTTGCTCTTCTCTCTCGGTAAGTACCAAAGTACATTGTACAACTTTGACTTTATTTTTGACTTTATTTATATTCTGTATTTTGGGGGCCCAAACGGTTCTTTTCTAATTTACCTTCTTTTATTCAATGAATAAATTGTAATCCTTAGTAATAGCGCGCTTTAATTAGAATTTGCCTGTATCATATCAATATTAATTAGTAATTAGTAATAGAAGTTTTGAATCCAGATGTAGTATCTTCTTTTTTCATCCTTCTATTTTCCTATTGTCTCCATTTTCTAAGCGCATGAGACCTGTCAGGGTAATGCGCTGATATAAAGAATACGGCCGCGCTATTATTACACTACTATTATTTTTTTTGACTTGTTTATCCTCGAGAAGTAATATATTGATTTTACGTGAACGACGTGTATCATCCAAGTAACGTAAATATGTTTAACATCATTTCTATCGTGAAAGCTGAGTATAGAACTAAACGCAGATAATATCTTATACCATAAAGAGTCAGAGAAGACTTTTTAAAAAACAGAATACGGCATTATCGACTCTCATTTTTATAATGTTACACGTTTGAGGAATTTTTACCGGTATTCATATAGTGAAAACGTATAATTCTATATTTTCTTGAAATATGATAGAGTTTGATCGTGTTCTCTGTGAATTTTACTCTTTTTTGGTTCTTCGTAGACTATAATAGCCTACCTTATGTTTCATACAGTTATATTGTTGCTTGAGCAATAAATGCAATTGAAATGATTTTCATGTCATGGTTTTTGTTGACAAAAAAGACAGTGATTGAATTGAATGAATTTGGAAATTAATTGTAATTGTATTTCATACGAATATCGGTACACATTTTATAGTGATCCTTTTAACACGTTTTTGCTCGACACGTCCTTATGCTACGCTCACATATTTCTGTTTGTACAAACTGATAATGGACGGAAAAACTGCCATTTTGTTAATATTCTTTACCAGTTTAACCATGCTTCATCGCTACTAATAGCAATTATTTTTATCCTCCATTGCCTATTTGTTTAATACCTGAAAAAAATGTTTATTCTAACAAACTTTCCTATCGAATCTTTTTCTAAGAGTTTTCAGGTAACGTCCCTAATGATACATTGCTTTGTTAGCGATAATTTTATCTAACCCAGATAAGATTTTCGCATAGTAGAGAGCTTGGCTTGAGAAATGCATCATTTTGAATGTATATAAATATAATGTCAGACATAGCGCACCACACCAAAGGGTATACCTCATTACTTGTAACTTACGCATTAACTAAACCTGTTTGAACGATGTTTGCATATCAACAGTAAGGCTGTGATACTACCAACAACACACACACACACCACAATGCCAAGGCTCTCTCTTCATTCTCAGTTGCCGCCCTCGTCGTGCCGTCTCTGCGCGACTTTACGAACTCGATGAGACACCGCGGCCAGAAATGGAGTTCATGAAGAGGGATCCCGAGATGCAAGATATACTGATGGCCCGAGACGAGGGGAGCCAACCTGAAAAAGTACACAATGTGAGTACAGCCGTGGAGTTGTCTTTTTTCAAGTGCCCGTAAATTAGGGGTGGCGCTAGGATAAAATCGCTCGGGAGTGGGGAGGGGGGGGGGCCGACAGAAATCTCTTTTCACTAGCCAAACCGCAATTAAGCCGGGAACCCGTCAAGGCAATCAGGCGAAGTGACAAGCACTAATAACTAAATAAATGAATGAATAAATAATTTACAGATAAATAAAGAAAAAATAAATAAATGGAAAAAAATCATAAATGAACAAAATAATAACCTGAAAATATATAAATAATGAAAACAAAGATAAATGAAAGAAATAACAAAAATCAGTAAACAACAAAAAAAGTAGTACATTTGAAAAAACAAACAAACAAACAAACAATATATTATTAATAATGAATTTATAGAAGGCACCAAACTTGAAGCGACTATTAACTAGAGACAATATAGTCTATAAATAAAGGAAAAGGAGACAAGTTAGAAACCGTCGCTTCTGGCAAATTATAAAGTTAACCGCATGCCAGATTTTCACCAAAACTACGTATTCTAGTCCAGGTTCTATTAGAGGTGTTTTATTTATACTACACATTCATAGCTAATGAATAATTTTTTGCTGACTTTCATTCTTTTTCCATTTTTTGGCATGGAAATCCTGAACTCAATCTTTAAATGCATTGTATGAAATGTTTCCTAACCGAGTTAAAAAAATCTGAGCTACATGATGTCCTCATCTGTCCATTGTCTCATGATACGGTCTAAAAATGAGCCTGGAAAATTTGCAGTTTAAAACGATAAAATTTAGTGCTTTGAAAATGAAAATCATAAGAGAGAAGCCATTTCCAGTTTTCCTCCCCATAGACTGCTGTGTTGCAGAATTTCCTATCGCTGAGAATAATTAATGTGCAATTTTGTATCTGCACATGTTTACTAGTGACAGCAAAACTGTCCGAATCTGGGTTGTGTTCTAGGGTGTTTATTTGTCCATTCAAACACTGTCAGATATGTCAGATAGCAAGGTCGACAATTATTAAACAGGGTCTTCCACAGTGTTATATAGCGTCTTTAAAGACAGAAATTATATTGTGGCGCTTTCAATTAAAATATAAGTAAACCTTGCTATCCTAACCTATCATAATCCAGTGCTTGAATGGACAGATTACGTCCTGGAATGCAAAAGTTGGAGAGTTTTATGCTGCCGACATGTCCACGGAAATGTATGGATAAACTTCCCATTGTGAATTACTCCTTCGGTGGGGTATAAAGTTCTAGTATTGTTAGAGCTATAACAGGGTGTAAGATTTTCGATTCTCAAAACGCAAACTCTAACTTGGCGCAAATTCAGTGAAAAAAACGCCCCAAACTCTTTGCATTTGAAGTGGCATTTATGGGCAGCATAGTCTAGATTGTGGTTAGAAAATAGACGTTGTAATCAAATTTAGAACAACCTTTGAAACTCTGTCACAGCGGCACGGCCCCGCCTCGGCGCGGGGGACGGAGAGCTCGCGATTCCCCCCCCGCGCCCGTGGGTGTGGACGACGTGGTGGCGTGGACGGAGGCCGCTATGGGGACGATTGCCGAAAATTTGAGTGTCGTGGTTTACGCGCTACGCAGGAAAACAATTTTTTTTTGGGGCGCCCCGCCCAAGTTTGAAGTGCATGCGCATCAGTGGCTTTTTGGATCCTTCAGTGGAACATATCTGCTGAAAATCCCAGAAAATCATGGTTAATATTAATGATGTGGTAAAGTATGTCATTCAAAAACGCCAATAAAGGCAAAAAGCGCGTTTGGCGTGCACTTTTGAATTCTGCAATGCGAAAGCGATGTCAAAAAAAGCCAAGATTTTGTATTTTGGCTTTAAAAAATCCAAACTGGAACCCTGACTAGTAACACAGTAAGTCCCTGCTGAGAGGAAACTGGACAAGGTCAGGACAAGGTCAACTGGATTACTTGTTGGAGTTTCGCTCTTTCCAAAACAGTAAATGATCATTAGTACATTTTGTTTTTCAGGGCTTCAGTTTTAGACCTTATCAAAGACATTTTACTGGATGGAGGAATTTAATGTACTCAGATATCCATAAATGTGGTCATTGTTAAATTTTGCCTTTAATGATGCTTACGAAAAAATGTACGTGCACGAATCTTTGTGGGCGTGCGTGTGCCTTTACTGTCGCTTGGGTCTGCGGAGCATGTCAATAAAAAAGAAAAGCTAAATGGATCAATGATATGTTTTTGTGTCTGATTATGCTATAATTGTTAAAAGGATCAAAAGCGAGCCAGTAAAGCATTATACCGCAGGAGCGTACCCATAGAGTTTGTGTGGGGGGGGGGGGGGCACATTGGGCAACGCAGGGTTTTCGATCCATTTTTGGATTGGGTGCAATAGTAAGTAAAATGACAAACTTTTTAGGCGTAAAGGTCGCGGCTGCAAAATCAAAAATTGTATATATTTTGAGCAGTATTTTTTGTAAGTTTTTAAATGATTTTTGTAGACGCGTATGCACTCCTTTTTAAACATATTTTCTTGCATATGGTTTAATAAGATTTTTAAAACAATAGAATTTAAAAAAAAATGAATGGGTGATTATGTGCCTGATTATCCATGCTGCAACTGTGTTTCTCATCCTTGTCTCAATATTGGGTGTGAATTATATACTGTAATGGGAAAAAACCAATAGGAAGAGGATGATGACAAAAACGTATTGCTAACTGAGTCTAAGGTGTGTCAAATCAACAGACTTCATGGAGTGTCAATGTTAAACACGCTTTATATATTTATTTCTCTTTTGCACCAGACTGCAGAGAATTCAACCCGGACTGCCTGGTGTATGAGCGATCCAACAACGCTAGTCCTCTTAATGGTAAGTCTACATATCTTTTCTCTGCGAATATTACATTGTAACATAATCTCTACCATACTAATGCCTTCCGAAATATTTTTGTGTTATCGAATGAGAGATAATTCATTTCATACTCCAACGCTCGACAACTCATCGGATCCTCCATTTAACTAAGCCAAAACCTAATAGCACTAAATCATAAACACACCCATGGTCCTGATGTTATTGGAATGATCTACCGAAACAATTATTAACACCTCAGAGGCGTCGATACGGGGGGGGGGAAGAGGGGGCAGGGGCGATCACGCCACACAATGAAATATTGGGGGGGGGGAATGGGGGGGGGGGGGCAAACATATCGAATTTGCCCCCCGCCCGGCCCATAATTTTGACCAACTTAGAAAATTCATGATTATGCAATGCATATGTCTCATCAAGTAATGTTTTAAAATGGTTTTATATGGAAAGCACGCATAAAACGCTAATATAAACATGCCATAAAATACTAGTAAACCTACAAATTATGTCAATTTTTCGGCGCGCTTCCGCGTCAAAATTCTGTATTAGCAATTAGGTACTGGCGGAGCGCGCAGAAATTTGGAACATTTTTTTTACTTTTGTCCCCCCCCCCATCAGAAACATGGATCGACGCCCTGCTAACATTCTGGCATGCTCTTTATTCTTCTATAAGCTTATAATAAAATATCCTTATATCCAAAATATTCGTAATGTGCACCTGCACTCACGCCACAGTACGCACTTTCTCATATCTTTCTTTCTCTTATTTTGTATATTCATTGTAGTAAACACACCAAAATTTCGACACCTTGCACACTAACGACTCACATATTACGTTTCATGTAAGCTTCCTCCCCCGCCCCCCCCCCCCGCGGCTGCATCGACTCAAGCATTGTTTGTTCATCATAGCTGGCCGCTGCATTTCTATCGTAAACTATCGCTTTTATATCTCCCTAGACTTAAATAATGTCTATATTATTGATTCCATCATGAATTATAATTGTCGCATTATGTATATGATTATTTGTATGTTTTTCTGTATGACGAATGTGGTTTGATTTGTCAATAAATGCAGAAACGTCTCTTTTTCCAAATACCTTTAGTTCTGTTCGATTTGCTTGTTTTATGTCTTAGGTATGTGTGGCATAACAAACGGGTTAAAATCATAATTTTGCCACTTTTACCGGAAGAGTGCCTGATACTATCATAACTGTTGTAAAAGTGGCACTTTGTGATTTTACCCTTTCGTTTCTTAGCTTAAACATATCTCTTGAATTTAAAAAAGCAAAACTGAACCACAACAAATCGCATTTGAAGAGCTGAGTCTATTGGCCCTTGAATGTTTGACGGTAACTACATGTATATGATTTCTGATTGCCAGAGGGCGCTTTTCTCTTGCACAATTTTTTAACATGTACGCTGCCTAAGGGAGTGAAAACTACGTAGAAAGAAAGCTGGTACTAATAAGACATAACAGAGTTGGTTTTTGAGGGGGGGGGGTGGATGGAGGGAGATAAACATAGGCAAACCGCTTGTCTGTCAATTGATTTTAATGTGAAGGAAAGGAAATGCGAGCGATGAGAAAATATAAAACGTTTTCTCTTATACATTCCATTAAAAATACAACGTTTGAGATACAGTTGTTGACTTTAGCATTTTATTTTGCTTCGTCCACATGAAGTAGATGTCACTTAGAATATAAAACTATATCCTAGATAAATCTCCAATGACAATATTTTCCATTCTTTCTAATTGTATTTTAAGGTGTGGCGATAGGAGACAGGCATGTAAACGAACTTATCTGCATGGACGTGGCTACGATAAATCAACCCCACATCGAATAGGAAATGTCCAAAGATAAAATAAACAATAAGCATGCTTAATTTTCTTACAATGTCGTCCGAGGACGGCATTCATGTGTGGCGCATTGATTTTGTTTAAAGATTTACAAGAATAACTGATGTCATTATTTGATTATTTTTGTTGCAACGAAGATTTAATCTTCTTCTCAGTCAGATCGCAGACTACTTTAATTATTGCATTCACAGCATCGCACAAAATAAAACGTATAGAAGCATTTATTCAATCCGGTTCCTAGTGTTTTTTGTCCATCTGTGTAATGAAAGTATTTGAACAGATAAGTATAAGTAAATTCATCACTTTTGGTGTTTTTTTCAGTAACTGATATTATAATCGAGAAACAACATTTCGTTGGCAAAGTTTTTAACGGGGAAAATGTGTTGTTGTTGTTGTGTTGTGTGAGTGTGTGTGTGTGCGCCGTGTGGACGTGCGTGCGCGTTGTGTGCCGTGCGTGTGTGTGTTTTTGTTGTGTGTGTGTGTGTGTGTGTGTGTGTTGTGTGTGTTGTGTCTGTCACGGAATATTTTTGATAAGATGTGAGAAAAAAAATGCGTAAGGTTTCATTCAAAGACATATGTTAATTATCAATACTATCTCGGGTGTAATCTAATTTGAACGCATAATGATCCCCTAGGCCAAAATGTGTTAGGCGTACATCGCTCTTCTTCCCATGGCGAGTTATTTTTCTGATGCCAATAATTACGTCATCAAATATTCAATATAAATCACACGATCTGCCTGACCTATCAGACTATTTAATGAAATACGTATTCCTGAGAGATGCGACTCACTATCCTGTAGTCGTGATGGCAATCTTGCTTCTCAATTAATAGTGTCTGCAATACACGTGTATATATTGCCTTTGACACTTATATAAGCAACTATTTTGTTGTATAATCTTATTTATCAAATTTATTTGTTTATTAATCTACTTCGATGGAAAGCACCAAGGATATAGTTTAGTTCCAATGGGGGTTCTTTATGATTACTTTAGGTGAGAGTATGAAGGTATAAAATCAAGGTTTTGACGGAATGTAAGTAGGCAGGCAGGTGTCCCCACACCGGGTTCTCACCCTTCTCTTTACTATCATTATCATTATTATTATTTCGGCAAACCAAAAGGACAGAATACAAATTATCATACGACACGTAAATATACATAACACCAGGGGCGTAAACAACGGGGGGGGGGGGTATGAATCTCCCAGCTCACAAAGTGGGGGATGACACGTACAATCACCCCCCTCCGCCAGTTTTCACGGGAATTTTTTTTTAATCAGTAGTATTCTAATTATTACTTTTGTTTAGCATCAAGATTATTATTGTGATTATTACGATGATGATGATGAGGATGATGATGATGATGATGATGATGATGATTATAGTTATAATTACTATCAATATTATTATCTGATCGTTGACATGTCACCATTATTCCCTTAGTATGTTCGGTTTCTGATCCCCAAAACAATCTGCTCCTAATGGGATGGTGTCTAACAAGGGATGTTTGAAATGAACACTGGTGTTAATTCTGGGCGGATGTGGGGTATACCCCCCACTTTGGCCGAGGAAGGAATGGCCTGCACAATCATCCCCCAACTTTTCAAGGAAATATGATTTTGAACTAAGTAGTTTAATGCTATTTTTTTTTCAAAATGAATATACGCGGTTCTTATTGCTGAATGTTTCACGAAGCTGGTGTTATCAGAGAGTCAAAATATGCTTATAAAACTCCTGTAACTCCTAAGCCTCACCACATTTTTAAATGACCCGCTATAATGATTTCAGTATATAAAATACCTTCAGATGAAATGAAAAAAAAATAACACACGCCACACTTTCAAAATGGGGGGGGGGGGGGTTATAATAACCTCATGAAACTGCTAAAAGCCTTGAGCTTCAGGGGGCACCGCCCTCTGAACCCCGTCTGGGACCCTATAACAGGGATTTTAAGGCGATCCCCTGAAATTCACCCGCCTAGGCGGGCAGCCCCTCCCCCGCATTAAAAAGAATTCCGCGGTCCCCTATCAGTGTTTTCTTTTCTTATACGCACCCCCTTTACAAAACTAACTTACTAAACTGATATGGGCGTGGCGTGTATCTGCATGCATGTATGTATGTGTATGTGTATTGTGTGTGTGGTGCGTGTGTATATATATATATATATATATATATATAGGGAAAGAGGGAAGAGAGAATAAGAGTTACTGGTCTAAGCTGGCGTCTATGCCGAGTGTTGTGCGTGAGTGGAGTGTCGTCGTTAGACGAGTTCAACGCTTGACAGGTGAAACAGCAGTAATTTGGAGGTTATTCACATTGACAATAACGAAACATTTACTAAACTGCGATACAAATGAGCAAGCGTTGGGCGGTGTATACTGCAAGCTATTCGGTAAATGTAGTTGGAGTGTGAGGGTGGGGTATTGTGTTGGTGTGGGCGTGGTGTAAGTATATAGACTGCCACCTACTGCCTATCCTCGCCTTTAGTTATCGAATGTAATGGGTTATATACGTATATATTGTTAAATAGTTTGATAATACAATAAGAATAAGGCAGAGAGAATAGCTGTTAACGCGCCGCCTGATAAATAAAAAAAATCTGAGCGCGGAACATGTAATGGAACATACCAACGAGACTATAAGGTATTTTACTAATAGGGGAGAAGCCGGGGCAGAAATCTGGCCGTTCGAGATTCGGAAAGCAGAATGTTGCTTTAATTACCAGCGGTGGAACCGCATCCTCCCGCTCAGGCGAGTTTCACAGCCACTAGATTAACCCTGGGCAGGAGCAGAGACCACCCGCGGAACCGTTGAATGGGCAGAATGACAAGTCAGTGGGCTCACACATACAGGTCTATCAGTCGGCCATGGGGTGTAGCAAGATGGAAAGAAAAAGATGGAATATAAATAAAACATCCCGTGTTCTTGAACTCAGCACGTCGTAAAAAAACATCGTCTGATATCATGGCATGTCATGCGTAATGGATTGTATATAGTATTACTTTAATGCCATGGCGTATGAGGGATTTAATATAGTAGGTGAGTAGATTAATATTATGTAAGGTATAATATGAGATATAGG
>JZLH01S0279969.1:62828-74392 GCA_001188425.1 Eucidaris tribuloides
TGTGTGACAGGTACGTATCAGTTGTGTTTGTGTGTGTATAATATATGTGCACATGTGTGTGTACTTATCATAGCTATATTAATTGTGGGGTGATGTGTAGATATGACTTTGTGGAGTGAGTACACACAGTAATGTGTGTGTGTTTAAAATACAATTTGCATGAAAAATATTTTAGAAGTATTTATAAAAATCACCCCATGTTGATTTTGTGTGTTTTGTATGTCGATTTCGCTTGTATATCACCCCACAATGTCCCCATAATGTTGATATTGTGGGGTTAACCCCACAATGCAAAATAAGTTCACAATATCATGTTCTACCAACAGTCACCCCACAATGCAGCACACTATACAGTATACACACACACACACACACACACCTGGACATACAAACAAACTGCAAAAATCACCCCACAATGTAGCTGGTGTTTATGTGTATGTGTGTCCCCCCCCCCCCCCAAAACCCATTTAAATGTACTAAATAATATTGATTTCCTTATGGGATTCCCACCACAGCTATATTCATGTGTAATAATATCCCAATGTAGTACTCTCTTCATAAACATTATTCTGCAGTGTAACTATTATTAAATGTTCGTAATTTAATCTCTGTTTTTCATTTTTATTAATTTATTACTATTTTTGTGGGGGGAGGGAAGGATGTAGTCTTCAGATTTTCCAGCTCTTTATCGTTTTCTAACACTGTGCATAACGAACTCCCCCATGAGATATAAGGGTCTGAAAATAGTAAAATTTTTGTGTCTACGAGAAAATAATTCATATTAAAGTCTAACGATCACTCTGATTCCCCTTAAACTGAGTTCCTAGCTCCTACAGTTTGCTAAAGGTTCTTAAAGTTAAATGACATGATTGGGGGTAGTCCTCAACGTAGGGTAAAACTATTCTAGAATCAAGTAAACTGCAAGGATTCTACTAGGAAAATTGTGTATTTAAAAGTTGACTCATTTTAAAATAACTTCCATCTGTCTATGGGATTAATTTCTCTTGGGGCTGAAGAGAAATACAGTGCTGGAATATTCATGTTTGATTCTCCTTAAGGAAAAAAATTCAAGATAAATCCTTCCAGCCATGAGATACACTCCAGCTGGTGTATCTTTGGTATATCTTTTAACCAGTTTGGTTTGAGAGGCATTTTTTATTCCTTCCAATCATGTCACTACCCTTTAAATGGTATAAATGGTATATTCTTCTATATACCACTGTATTTACACAATGTTAACTTTTAGGCGTGCAAGAGACACTCTGTCTTTAAACTACATTATTTTATAACTAGAAGTGATGGCCCACCCTTGGTAAATTACTCATAATTTTGATACTACTTATTTAGTTCCCTCTGAAAGAAATTGTAAAATGTCATGTATTTTGAAAAAGAATACAAGAGATACAGAAATAAATGCAAGGCTGGATTTGGGCATTTTTTTTTTTTGGTTTTGGCCAGTCAGGCAGGTAACTTTGAAAAGTTACCCACCCAAATACAACAAAGACTCGACATCTACAAAAATTTTACCTGCCAACAGGTCAGGTAACTTTCTATTTTACCCGCCTGATGCCAAAATCACCCGCCCATGTTAATATTCAGCCCTGGTCAAATGATGGTGTACACATACAGTTACACTCTCGTTATACGAACACTGATATAACAAATTGCATTATAATAGAAGTAAAAATCTCTGTTCCTTTGTATTGTATTAATTTTGCAACCCTGATATAAAGAAATTTCGTTATAAAGAACAAATTTCATGGGTCCCAAGGACTTCTTTATAACGAGAGTGCACTGTATTGGTATCAAAAAATATAACAACAAAATCAATAAACACAAGGTGAAGAAAATTGGATACAATAACCCAAACAACAATGTAGAAGGATACAACAGATATTTTGAAGTTTTATTTCAATTTTATTGATTGCTATACAATATCCATATAAACATATACTAGAGTTAATTGCACATCTCTTTTAATGAGTAAATAAACATTCACCTCCAATGTAATACCCATCGATATTCACATTGTGATTGACATTTACATAATTATGTTCTTCCTTACGTCACAACATTGTGTAACATGGTACAAAGGTAAAATAAATTAAACAAAACAAAAATGCCTTTCAAGATAATCATGAATATTTGATTGGTTTGGGTTTAGTTGTATGCTACAGTGTAGTACAATATATTGTAATTTGCGTACGAAAGGCTGGAAGTATTGTACAACTGTTCCAATACATTTACATTAATGCATTGATTTTTGTTGCAAAACGTGTGTATGTTTCTATGTAATCTGTTTGTATGACATTGTATCATTGTAAGCAACCAATGATTGTAAACCAGCGAAAATCAAATTTCTGATCAAACAATTAAGTCAATATTCAATTCAATTCAATATTCTATTCAACTGCATTTTACAAAATGTGTAAACATCCAGACTTTTACCAATACTATCTACTCTTGTTATAAAAACAAATAAACTCATTACTAGCAGGAGAATTACTTTGTCACTGGTAGTATCAACATTTTGTAATATCAGTGTTGAAAAAATAGTAAAATACAAAGAAAAGTTCAACTAATATACTTGAAACTTTCTTTGTTATTACAAGACTTTATATCAGTGTTCCAAAAGTCTACTTCAACAACATGAAGTTAGCTTTTCAGTAAAATGTAAAGATGACAAGTTTTTATAATGATTGGCAATATTTGAGGTTTTATAACATTTGTTATCACAGGTGGTCAAGCGTATTCTATACTATAGGTTATAAAACCAACAAAAGTTACAATAAACAAGAGCTCCCAGGGGGCACAACACTCCCTGATGCAACACAACCTTTTCAAGATGCCCCTAGGTCATCAATAAAGTTTTTGCCTTTGGAGCCAGATATCTAGGTATAAATAAGGTCATATAAACCATCTTAAAAATCCCATTCCCATGCACAGGATTCTGCCAAGTTTAGTTAAAGTCTGAACATCCGTTTTGATAAAGAAAATGACAATGAGATTTTCCCCCTTGCCCCGTACCACCCCCTCTCAAAGCGACTTGTTTTACAGATTTCTCTTGAATATCAATACAACTACACAATGACACCCAGCGATCAACTCAGTTGCATATTCAAACTCCAGTATGAGCCCCATATATTGGCCTCGCATTTCGTACTAGACCAGACCCTATGGGACCCAGACTTTATTTTGCTCTACTTTTTGATGCTGGATTACAAATGGATCAGGACCCGATTTGAGCCAACTTGCTAATTGCTATAGCACTAATCAGGGATGGAGTCATGGCCGACAGTTCAGAGTCACGAGGCCGCAGGAAAAATATTGTTCCCATAGACTTTGTACACATGATTCGGTCCAAGGCCAAGGCCAAGACCGGCAAAATCTGGCCTCGGCTCCATTTTTGGCACTTATCACCTCATCAAAGAAAATGACACTTCAGCAGCCCATAAAACAGGAACAGGAAATACTACAGAGATGCTGGCAGGCAGCACTCAGCTGGAACACACAGGGCAAAAGGAAACGGGGCTGTCCAAGAAATATGTGGCGACCGAACCTAGAGGGTGGTAGAGGCTGATGTCCGGAGGTTGGGTTGTACCTGGAGGGAAGCGGAAAGACTAGCACAGGACCAGCCTGGCTGGAGGAACCTTGTGGGTGGCCTATGTCTCAAGAGGGATGATAGGCGTAAGTAAGTAAGCAAGTGAGCTCATGGTTGTGAGTGACCACAAATAAAAAGAGCTGAAAAAAACTGAAATTGCAAAAGCTCCTGTACTTTTGTACAGAGGAAATTCACAAAAAGCTGAAATCAGCTTTAAAGTTAAACTCTCACACCCCTTTCAGCTACAGTACAGCACTATCCAAAACTTCGAATGATAACCAGTTCAAGCTTTGAATCTTTTGATTACATCAGCAAGTTCAGTGTCTTTCGTCTTCTCTCACATAATGGAGGGAAGAGAAGGTGGGCCACCAGACATCACCTTTTCCCAAACTTCCATTTCATCTTTAGCGTCTTTGGCACGTATCTGATGGTGAGTGAGATTCGACAAGTCCTGTCGAGCTCCTGTCCCACCCGACTCCCCGTCGTCGACACATTTGCGACTTGGTCGGTCACCGTGTCCGACGTCCGTTCCGATATCCCGTGGAGATAGGAGGTGTACATAGAGTCCTTGAGGATGAGCAGACTGCGAGGCTCCAGTAAAAGCGACAGGAATGGTTCGCTGATTTGGTCCTCCAATTCGATGTTTTCTTCACAGCTGCCAACCTGTCTCAGTAGAAATGAGTAATAGCCATGTTGGAAATTAGTGATACTGATTACATTTCGTACATCACACATAGTCATTTTTGTTATCAAAATTTGTATCTTCACTTTACAACAAGCCAAAACTGAATAAGCAGAGGCCAAATTAACACTATTGAGATCATTAAATTGATGTAAAGTGAAATGTTATGATCACACAATTTCATTATCATCTATACTTTATCATATACTTTGCCCTATTCCATATGCTATAAGAATTTATGTTAAAAAATCCTTTACTCTAAATTATATCTTAACTTATTAATTTCAAATAAATTATGCATATTGACAAAAATTTCTTCCCTCACTCAAGCAGTACTCTTAATCCACAAACAATGCAATTCTGTAATGTGCCATTATATTATTTGACTAATTACCAAGTTTCAGCTAGTTTAATAATTTGACTGAACAATGTCTGAATATAGAGTTTTCCACTATTTTCAGATAATATTGATATCAAAAAATGACATCAAAATATAGACTACAGCATTACTGCAATTGAAACAGTTTCTAAATGTACCCTTGACTTATACTGAATAACTGAGGGAAATGAACAAGCTGGCAAATGACCACCCATGTTTTTATTTTCTCCTCACTTTAGCATTTCTGAGTGATTAGAACATTGTACTCTGTCATTCAATCATTGTTGTTGTAAAGAATGATCTACTTCTTTGGCCAACACAATAATCTATTCTGAGGATTCTAACCATTACACACATTTCTTCTATTCACCTTAGCATTACAGAATTATTAGAATTTTAACTCCCTCATTCCATCACTATTTTAGGCAATACAGTAATCTAATTCTCCACATATCAGTCTTTGCCAAGTGTGCCGATCCCTTTCATATGTTTAACAAGAATGTGACCCTACATGGTATAGTACTTACACTGTCTTGACCCTTGTCCTCGTCTCTACGATGATAGAATTCCAGGAATGTGTGAGAACCAAGGCTTATTGTTGTCACCACAGGGTAGAAGAGAGGGCCATCTTCATGTGGCTAGTGGGATAATGAAATGGACCAGAGGACAGAATGTTAAAATCTTCATCACTTTTGGCCCGTTGTTGTCATTGTTGTCGTCATCTTCATCATCAACATCATCATTTAGGGGCAGTGATTTTCCGTTTCGAGAAAAGGCCTTTTCCGTTTCTAAAAATCTGGAATTCCGTTTCAACTTGCCTTGAAAATGGAAATTCCGTTTTACCATAGACTTTGTACGTATGAAAAAAAATGACAATTCCGTTTACATAAAACTTGAAGCAAATATTTCTCGCTGTTGCTGTGTTTTTGTGTCAACTTTTTCTAATTTTTTCTGAGTTTCATGTTTTTTCCTTTAAAAAGATACAAATTTGGAGAAAAAAGAGGTTTTCCGTGATTTTCCGTTTGAAAACTCATTTTCCATTCCAAGTTGTGATTTCCGGAAATTCCGTCCGTTTTCCGTTTTCGCGGAAAATCATTGTCCCTAATCATTATCCTCATCCTCACCATAATAATAATAATAATAATAGTAATAATCTCTGATTTATCCGAGGTAGCCACTTCAGTCACACATACTGCTCTACCAGTGAGCCCTGAATAACATAAATGTTATTATTACCCTTCTCTGTTCTGGAATGCCTAGCGCCTGGCTAGAAAGCAGAAGGTACCATTTTAAAAAGTTTTTGGTATGACCCAGCAGGGGATTGAACCCGTGACCTTCTGATCGTGAGGTGGATGCATCATGCCTCATCATCCTCATCATCAGTTATCATTATCATCAGCATCATCATCTCCTAATCATCATCAACATCATAATGACCATTATGACAATGGTGATGATTAGGAGAAGTGAATTTGATGATGATAGAAAGGGTGAACCCAGTATTATAATAACTTATAGCAAGTTATTCAAGTACAACCAACTAATACAATCAGTCAATAGTAGTAGTCTTTAGCATAATGTCTACAGTACAGTCATATAACAGATACAATGATACTTCTACATGGTATCGATAGCAAAGAACTAATACACAGGTTGTACGTTAGGAGAAAATAGTGCATAGTACACGGCTCTCGACCAATCAGAAGGCTCAGATTCTTCCAATTGTTTTATAAATTATACTTTATTCTGATATGAAGAAATATAATGATTACCATGATGCCCTGACCAGCCTGGTATTCATTCACAAGTACATGGTTTGGTATTTGTTCTGCAAACACACCAAGTCCAGCAATCTTCTGCGCGTACACATCCAGCCACTGAAACAACATATTCAGGTTTATTAGCATATTCACTACAGTTACTTGTACTTTTCAAGTGACAGCGGGTTATTAAGTTCAAAAGAGCAGAATGTCAATAGGATGTCTTAAGCTAAACCCATTTTGCCTGCAAAGAAAGAATATATTTCTTTTTGAGATGAGTTCACAAAAATAAAAATAAACTTGCAAAAGCTTCTACAAGGCCTATTCTTTTTTTTTAAAGTGGGTCCACTTTTTCCTTGTAATTAATCCTGGACAGTGCACTAAAAGTGTAAGCATTCAATTGATTCTATGAAACAGATCTCATTTGTTCTTCATATAAAATGTTGTTTATTGTTCATTGATACCACAAAAGAAATTGTAATAAAATCATGCAAATGACCGATATACTATTTGGAATTGTACACCTTACTAGTAACCTTTTCAGTACCACATTCAGAAAATTACTATACAATGTTTAGGGAGTAATGCTGCCATGGTACCAGGAGGGTTAATTAAATGAATAATTATCACGACTTGTAATGCGATAAAATCATTTAAGTACATTTAGGCTTCACTTTGCAAAGGACATATGTTTCAAAATGAAGATTGGCATTTGACTACCTACATGTTAAAGTTTGAAAGAAATTTGGTGTGATAAAGTCAATAGCTAAGACAAAAGGTGTATCGGTACAGTTATCCGACCAGATACCGACCTTCAAAAGTAAACCCGGTTTAAATTGTTGTTGCGGTTATTATGAAGTGTGTGTACAAAGTTCATAAGTTCACCTCACTCAGCTCTCAAGTGCAGTTGGTATATTATGGAAGATCATTAGGACTTACTGGGGGAAAAAGTTTAATCTCTAGGTATTCTAAGTATGCAATAGGTCAGTCTGGGGGCAAGGTTTAATGGTGAGTCTTGTCAATTTAGCAAGGAAGGACATACATCTTTTTAAGTAGTTTTTCCCCTTGTGAACTCTAGTACATAAGGTAGTATGCCAAGTACATACTCACAGGATTGTTACTCTTTATTTGTCAGTGGGGATTATCCAACATCAACAGTGAATACAAATATTATGACAGGCAATCTGTTTGTTTAGGTTATTCGAAACCGTTCGTTTTTCGGATAGTAAAATAACCTTAAAGATACAACACTATCTAAGTCCTTCATTGATTCCACACTTCAGCGTATCTACTTGATTACTCATAAATTACTTACCTTTGGCAAACCTTCAGCTATCATTCCCTTGGGATGGGGTAACCCACCTATTGAATAAAAGAAGAAAAAAAAACAGCATTTGTGGCAACAGAAATAAAATTTACAATTTACATTGCTCAAGCAATTGGCACAGAATTATCTTATTACACTAATTTGGAAGAGGCATCATTGCTCCGATTGGGGAAGGGACAGTAAAAAAAAAATAACATTTATGCACAAGTATCACATTCACACGCACTTGGAGTTTACAACATGCCCACATTTGAATCGACTGTATACTGCTTTTCATTCGTAGTCTGAACTATTCCTTCGATTTTTTTTTCATACCTAGATGATGAAAGGCAGTTTATCTACATATACAAATTATTAAATAATTCTGAATTGTCAAAACTGTTGAACTGACTACATGTCCTTGGATATCAATTCAGTATATTTGGTACAATGTTAATCTAAATTTGTTATATTATGAGTAATATCACATTCCATAAATTCATTTTATTTGACAAACATTCACTTTTGGGGTAAAACAATAATATGTCATCACATCTGTTTGATTTGGAATGAAATCAACTTCCATTTTCTTTTGAAATCCTGGCTAGTTTTTTATCATTCGATACCTGCATGCTTAATATCTCTTTGCCTCTGTAAACCACAGCCTTCCCCGCATTTAGGAAACAGAAGTTTACATTATTTTCAAAGATAAATCTTTTTGAAAGCTGGTAAAGGGTATATGCTTCAATTTCCCTGGGAAAATAAACAATATATCAACCATCAAAAACTATCAACTCACCCCAATTTTGAAGACGTCTGTTAGAGAGCTGTGTCCATTTTGGTTTTGGAGCTGCATACACCTTATAAATATGAAAAAAAATATATGTACATGTATTACAACAAAGCATACTACACAGGAACTAGGTATACGGGTTATCTTTGATGAAATACCTAGATTTGATTAAAACAGTAGTTTAGTACAGGGATGTAATTTTTATTGTTCTAATTATCTTAATAATTATAATAACAATAATAATCATCATCATTATCATCATTTTAACAATATCAACAACTAATAAAAATATTCATTTTATACAGCACATTTACACGTTAAATGCATTAAACTTATTATTACCACAGCCTATTTAACATTAAATTTGATAATTAATAGCTGTGATGAAAATGAACAATGTGGTACATTCTTGTTCAGTCAGTCTAATTTTGTACTCTAGTCAATCTACATGTGGGCCTCAATTTGCCTAACAATGACTCCATTCTTTGATTTTTAATGTCAGTCAGCATATGTTAGTAATTAAAGTATGATAGTAATGTCTCACTGTAATTACCTACCTGGCTAAGGAGGTACTTTTCCTCTTCTTCTGTCACAAAGTGTGGTATGTAGTAGGCATTTTCTGGAGCCTGAAAAAAAAACTATAATAAACTGGTATTTCTTAAAAATTATGTGCTGATTTTCATACTCCAAAATGGACTTCAATCGACCAAACAAACTAAACTCATTTATAATGTAAAGATTCACATAAATCTACACCTTCACAAAAGCCTTCGGGCTGAAAAGTCAGGTTTGTACAAACAGTGCTGATGAAATGTTAAGCAGAATGCACCAACATAACAATAACATCACTCACTGAATTTGAATTTTATTCAGTTGTTAAACTAATCTGACTGCCGGACCTGACTTGTGTATCATCTTGTGAAACCTAAATACCTGCTCATCGAAACTTGAAAGGTCAAAAACCCACACCAGTGCAGTAGGATACTTTTCAAGCAATCTGTGCTACGGTTGGACTGTACCAAAGTCAAACTTAGTGGGTGAAAGCTACATCCAGTGGCTGAAACATAGATTATCATTACAAAATGAGCAATTGCTCAGTTCCAAATGATTTATTGTTCATACAGTGCACCCTGGTTATAAAGAACACTGATATAACAAAATTTCATTATAAAAAAGTAAAGTCACTGGTCCCATATCTTGGATTTTCTTTGTACTCTATTGTTTTGCAACCCTGATATAAAGAAATATTCTTTATAAAGAAACAATTTCACGGGTCCCAATGACTTCTTTATGACAACAGTGCACCGTATTTCAAAAACTGTACAACGTTAAATCCACATTTGAACACTGTATTTTTATGTATCTATTCTTTAGTCGATCAAATCTTTTACCAAAATGATGGGTTTGCATCATGAACTCAATTCTTCTTTCAGGTCAAAGTGCTCAATAAAGAGGAAGCAAGTTTGTCAAAGACTCAAAGCAAGCAAAGAGTCAAAGGAGTTCCAGAGAGGAGAATGCCATATGGAAGCAGAACATCAGATGAAGGGTGTTGAAAAGCCTAAACAGCCAAAGAAGGCAGTTTGGGAACTAAGTCTAACGGTTAAATGACATCATCTCCTGGACCTCTCTAAAAGCAAAGAAAGGTTGAAGAAGATGGTGAGACTCTCACCTTTGAACAGATTGCTCTTTAAAGACGCAATTAAATTACAATAATGTGCTTGGACGAACCAAGTGAACAAATTATTTTACTTCACACTGAAGTTCAGAGTCTGGAGGATTCCGGAACTGACAAAAAAGGAAGGAAATCGTTCGGCCAGATGAGTTTGGCACAGAAGTGAAACGGCTGATAAGAGAGTCTGCTCATGGAGCCTGCAGGAATGGGAGCGAAGGCTGACTGTATGGTAGAAAACAGGTGCAACCTATTCAATACTGAGAAGTGGAAACAGGTAGAGGCATGCTTGTGTTGTGATAAGCGTTTTTATGTGAAATACCATTAATCACAAGCTCTTTCATCACTTATGCGCCTGGAGTTTAATTCAAATCATTGTTCTTGTTCAGACGTTCTAGTAATTAAACATTGGCTCTTGTTCAGACAGTTCTGATAATTCAAACATTGCTTCTTGTTCAGTACATTCTGATTCCAGCAATGTTGCTATTGGAGTCATTTAGACCTGCTCTTCAGTAGGTTTCGTTTAATTTTTCAATTTGAGCACACACCAGTCTCTCATTCATTATTTCACATACAAAATATCTTGTTTCTTTTAGTTACACAGTAAAATTATCTCTCATTTCATGTTTATCCGTTGGTGTTATGTTTTTGTTTGCTTTTTCAGATCTGCTTTTTTAAATCAAATACTGGATTGTATTACTCCTGAGTTTTCATATCATCAGAAATGTTTTCGTTATTCGTCTGAAGCATATAATTTATTTCTTTTCAGTGTGGTTTTCACTACTTCACTTTACTTTGATTATTTTTTTCAAATCATATTTTGCGTTCATGTTTTGTGGCGGCTGGGCCTACAGCTGAATTACAGCTGAATTAATGCAGAAAATATTTTCATTTTTTTGTGGTACATTATATAACTGACTTGATTAGTCATGTGTGCTTGAATCAAAACATGGTCTTGCAAAACTTCTTTCAGGTTTCAGGATATATGCGTCTTGAGAGTGTACAGCCTATCAGCTGCAGGAAGAGACTCTCAGGCCAAGGATTTGGCACACATGGGGACAACTCTATACTTTTGTGTACAAAGTAATGAGTGGTTGTTTTCATGCAGTCGTGGCACAAGAATGTGCTCTGAAATTCACCTTTCTAAACAAAATTATATTGCTCCCAATGAATAGTTTACCGAGGACCTCAACATATAAGTACAGTCTTGAAAATGAAGGAATCATCGCTTAAATTTCATTTTTTTAATTTTACAAATTTCTGCCCAGTCTCCTGAACAAAGTTGTGTCCAGTTTTCGCGGGACTGGATCATTAAATCCACACAGTGCAAACTTTGTGGTTTTTTCCAGTGTTGGGCGTATGTGGTCTGTACCT
>JZLH01S0279982.1:1568-14299 GCA_001188425.1 Eucidaris tribuloides
GCCTTGTCTTTCTAATTTCAAATCAAACTATGGATTGATTTGTTTTGCACGTTAACTATTGAGAAATGTCGGGGCAAATACAACGCATTGAACGTTGTCAAAAATAATTTGTGGAACTTCTGGTACCCGGTTCTGGTATCCTATGCACCAAGGCTTGCGCAAGAGACCCCATGCATAAACTTCCCATTTCTTCCACTGACTTTGTCAAGGCGTCATTCTCCACGGCAACAGGTTGATCTTGCCGTTCATTATATAGGACAGCATCCCTTGTGGTTTAGAGTTTCGTTACCGTGAAAGAAGAGTAGAATTCCTACCTCATCGAAAACACAAACAAATTATATGTTTTGAGCATATTAATGATATTTTATTCATGATTATATGCTTTATGAGGGATAAATCTCCTAGAATTTTCATCAAAAGCTTGAAATTTTGCTAAAGTATCGTATTTATTACAGGGGTAATAGACCCTAAATAGAACAGCCAATACGTGCAGTAACTCTACCAAAATAATTGGACGAAGCTACTCGCCGCGTGCACCGTACCGCAACGTACGTTCATACGAGCGAGCCGCACGCACTACTATACATGTACTTGAAGGATCGGAGCGGCTAGACTGAAAATAACGGTTGCATGCCTGCGTTGTGCAAATTACGTGTCGTAATGGTCCTGTTACCACCTGTCTGAATACGGAAACACCGTTCTTCAAATATCGTGTTACGACAGTGCCTCAAGGAACAGATACTATATCACACAGTTTTCCTACGGGAAAATTGAATAGTTTTTCTTTTTCAAACACAAAGACGCAGTCGTGGCTCGTTATGGCAGATCTAACAATATTTGGAAACAGCATTACTGGACATAGAGCGATGCTGCTTTGCGTAGCGTTCGTGTTGGGACTCTCCCGGTACGCCGAAAGTCTGGCGTCGTCACCCCTGTCCGGTTCCGCTGCAGCGGGTGTGGTAAGTTGTTGGAAGTCGTGTGGTGGGTGTTTTGGAAATGTCGTCAAGTCGATCGTAAATTTGATAATTCATGATGCAGTTTTCCACATGTGAATCAATGTGTTTTAAATGTGTGAAGGTATGTGCACGCCTTGTACTAGTATTTAAAACTGGAAAATTAGAGTCGATAAAAACACACACACTGCCACACATTAATTGACATATTGACATCATAAATGAAATGTACGTTACTCTGTCGTTAGATCTGACTTACTTTCTACGTTAGATTTCCTAAAATTTGTTCAGTCAATCAACTCGGTAAGTTAGATCTAAGGTTAGTTAGACATGCTTGTCCTTCGTGACACTAATTAGACTTATTGCCTTTCATTTGAAATATATTTATGGAGAAGAACAAGACATCTGACACAATTTTTGTTATGCACTAATTAGCGTCAATTTTAAAAAAGATTCTAATTCAAGAAAAATAAAAGATATTCCAACATGATAAACTAGTCTACAGGGGCGTTGATCCTGTGGTGGCAAGGGGGCGGTCACCAGTCACCACCCCAATGAAAATATGGGGGTGGGAAGCATCAATTTACCCCCACCCCCATGATTATGACAACTTGAAAAATTCATAAAACGTAATGCAAGGATACAGTACGTCTAAAATGTAGTGCAAGACACAACAAAACCATAAAATTTAATGTAAAAAATTCTAGATCTACTAAACATACACAATTTTCAATTTTTCAAAATCCTGTAGACCCTGTACTGTAATTTGGTGCGCGGAGTGCACCAAATTTTTTTGACATTTTTCTTACTTTTGCTCCCCCCCCCGTGGAATCTAATAAAGACACTATGTAACATCGTGGAAGACCTGTTTAAAAAATGGTCAATCTTTGCTGCTTGATATATCTGACAGTGTTTGAATGGTAAATAAACACCCTAGAACACAAAAGTTTAGACAGTTATGCTGTCACTTGTATAATACATGTATGTACCTGAGTGGCACATGGATTATTCTTGGCCTATGGAACTTCTACAATGGAGAAAACTGGAATGGGCTCTTAATGATTTTAACTTTTTAAAGCACTTTATGATCATTTTGAACTGTAATATATTTTTGGGCTAATTTGGGGCTTATTAGTTCTTATCAAAGACAGTAGTAGCATGAGCAATCGTGTAGCTCACATTTGTTAAAATGGAAATATTGTTATACAATGCCTTTAATATTCGGGGGGGGGGGAGGGGGAGGGGGCTTCTCATTTTTAACAGTATTGACTGTGTGACAATGTCAATACTATTGAAAATAAGAAACCCCTGAATGTTAAGGAGACAGATTCCATCTGTCTACTCCAGCTCCTAAATAGTGCCCATCAAAAAATCACTGAATTTGATACAATTCTGCAATAATCCCGTTGGAGACGATTTGATTTCAATATCACATGTAGGCCTATTCATTTAGGCCCTAGCCTGAGATTAGTGAGGTATCTCATTCTTTAACAGGTTAAACATTATTTTGATCAATTTCAGGGTCTACAAATAGATGGTAAGCACTTGATATGAATTTTAATTAGTATTAAATAGTTCTGTATAATCGATAGGGGTGCAGGAGGAACTATTTAACTGAGGATGTAGCCAGTATGATTCAGAGAGGCACGGGTAGATCATGTACATTCTATAATATGAAAATCCATTTTTAATACCATGGCACACAGGTAAAGGCTGAAGAGTATCAACCATCCAGCTGATATGTTTATTATTTAAAGGTTAGTGACGTGATTGGGAACACTTGAAAATGCCTCAAGAACCAAATGAGTTGAAATATACCAACTATACACTAGCAGGAGTGGATCTCCCACCTGGGAGGATTTGTCTGTAATTTGTTCACTTAAGGAGAATCAAGCATGAACATAGGAGTATCTTAATTTTTTCCAGGGACGATAAAAATAAGCCCCATAGAGAGCCACACAGCAGGTTTCCTTGCTACAAGTGATATTGACATTGTTTATTTTAGAATGACCAATGTTTGACTACAAGATTTTCACAGGAGAATCCTTGCATAGTTTACTTGATTCTAGAGTAGTTTCAGCCCAAGTTGAGGAATACCCCCAATCATGTCATTTACCTTTAAAGGTTAGTGACATGATTGGGAACACTTGAAAATGCCTCAAGAACCAAATGAGTTGAAATATATACCAACTATATACTAGCAGGAGTGGATCTCCCACCTGGGAGGATTTGTCTGTAATTTGTTTACTTAAGGAGAATCAAGCATAAACCTAGGAGTATCTTATTTTTTTCCGCGGACGATAAAAATAAGCCACATAGAGAGCCACACAGCAGGTTTCCGTGCTACGAGTGATATTGACATTGTTTATTTTAGAATGAGTCAACGTTTGACTACAAGATTTTCACAGGAGAATCCTTGCATAGTTTACTTGATTCTAGAGTAGTTTCAGCCCAAGTAGACGAATACCCCCAATCATGTCATTTACCTTTAAGGTGATATTCATTCATGGCTACTTTGATAGCGACTTGACAGCATACGTGTAATTGCATGTCAAAACTTTCGTTTTCTTGGCCGTTTATTTATCCATTCAAACATCATTATACAATCAACAGTTCTACATTAAAAAAAAATTATTATCATTTCAAAGTCCACAATGTGAAACAATGCCTTTAAAGGTACTTATCCTAAACTGGCATGAACTATTATTTCCTGAATTGATAATGTTGAAGACAGAACACTAGATAATTTGTACTATAAATCTTATTGATAAGTCTTTGTTAGACATTTTTGCTCATTAAAAAAAAAATCATCAAACTTTGATAACTGACCTAATATTGCTTTGATGTCAAGTAAACACTCTAGAATACAAAACTTTGGAAATTTATGCTGTCACTGTCAAGTGTAGATGAATTGTGAATTGAGAATCAGGCCAATTCTTGTCACACTTCAGTCTGGCAGAAAATAGGCGTGGCAAGAACTGGTACTCATCAATTTTCACCTTTTTAAAGCACTTAGCAGTGTTGGAGGTCTGGTCTTGGTCTCGAGACCGGTCACGAGACCAGCATGCTCTTTCTTGGTCTCGGTCTCGGTCCCTCTAGTCTTGGTCTTGGTCTTGGTCTCGAACCTTCTGGTCTCGGATTTTTCGGCCGAGACCAGCCGAGACCAGCAAGTTCCAGCAACTAATATGATGATTTTACACAAAAATCTCTTTTGCTGCACAACTGCAGTTTGCGGCATGTACGTATTAAATAGGACGTTCAAACATGCAGAGTGAGTTGTTTTAACACAGATCTCCTTCACATATAAGGACCGGCAATGGTGGGTTCTCTGACGCAATATTTTCAAGTCGTTCCTCTTATAATTGAACATGGAGGTAGACATAGTGGAGAACAACAGAAGAAGTAGGGAATGAACATACAGAGAAAGAACTAACGGAAGAAAAAGTAACACAGAAAGATGGAAAGAAAGAAAAACAGAGAGATCGGAAGAATAGAAAGCCAAACCAAAGAAAGAAAACATAAAAGGAAGTAATAAAAGATAGAAGACTGGAATCAAAAGAAAAACAGAAAAAGATGATTGATTGACATAAAAATAGCAGGAAAAGAAATTTTAAAACATTTAAAACAAACAGAAAGAAGAAAAAGACATCAAGAATGAAAGAAGAGAAAGAAGAAAGAAAGAAGGAAGGAAAGAAAAAATTGAATGAAGAAGAGAAAGAAAGAAACAAAATTACAAAAAGCAAGAAAAGAGAAAAAAGAAAGGAAAAAATGAACAAAAAGAGAAAGGAAGGTAGATATGGGAAAGAGACAGAATGAAAGAAAAATGAATTAAGAATATAAAAGAGTAAAGAATGAACAAAAGATAGACAAATAAAAGAAGTAAGAAAGAGAAAAGGCTAGAATGAAAGAAAAAAGAAGAAAAATGAAAGATTGCAAATAGAAAGAAATAAAACAAGAAAAGAAAGAGAATGAATGAAAGGTAGACCGAACTAAGAAAAAGGAAGAAATATAGAACATAAGGAAATAAGAATAAAAGACGTTAAGAATGAATGAAAAAAGGAAGATAGACAGAAGGAAGGAAAAATGAATTTAATGCAAAAAGGAAGAGAAAAAAGAGAAAGAAAGATAGAGAAAAAATAAGCAAGAAGAGAGAAAAAGAAAGGATGAAGTAAAGGAAAGGAGAATAGAAGACAAGAGAAAGAAGCAGAAAGAAAGAAAAAGCAATAAAGAATAAAAGAATAAAGAATCAACAAAAGATTAACAAATGAAAGAAAAAAGAAAGAGAAAAGGGTAGAATGAAATAAAAAAACCTGTATGAAAGAAATACAAATAGAAATGAATAAAACGGGGAAAAATGAATAAAACAAGGTGAGAAAAAGGACAGAAAGATAGAAATGAAAGAAAATAACAAGAAAATCAAGAATGAATGAAGAAAAACCATTAATGAATGAATGGAATAAGATTATTAACAACACTTCATTTTCTTCATCTGATTTGCATTTAGTAGCTCAGGCAAATGTGCTTGTGGGAAAAAGTTTCTCAGTCGTTTGTGCAATTTTTAGCTATCATATTGACTCATAGTCGTAGGCCTATTTTGCGTTAAACTTTGGGAGACGTTTTACATGTAAGTGACAAATGAAACAAGTATATGATTTTTAATGTTCTTCATTAACATACAAATCCTTTCAACTGGGAAATCCACTCCACCTGGTGTATAGTTGGTATATATTTCAACTCATTTGGTTCTTGAGGCATTTTCAATTATGTCACTAACCTTAAATTTCATTAAATTTTTTAAAAATCCTATTACAGACCGATTGCAATGTGCAGTAGGCAGTTAATGCCGAGTAACAAAGTTGCGTTATCCTCAAAACATGCACAAATTAGTGTCAATTGAAACGCTGGTCTTGGTCTCGTAAAGTGCTGGTCTTCTTCTCGGACTTCTGGTCTTGGTCTTGTACCTCTTTTTCTTGGTCTTGATCTTGGTCTCAGGGTGTCTGGTCTTGGTCTTGGTCTTGGTCTCGGATGTTGACTACAACACTGGCACTTAGTGTTAATAGTGTATATGATCAATTTGAAAATACATTTTTCAGGGCTTCATGTTAGACCTTACCAGAGATGTACATTTACTTACAGCATGGACAATAACATAGCTCTCTGACTTTCAAAACTGGAAACATTGTTAAATTACATGAAAACCTATCTTTAAAAGAACAAAATTTGTATTTCATGTCTGCCGGTAGTGTGGTAGTTGTGCAATCCATTTAGGTTGCAACACATACTACTTAACTACTTAAATCTTCAAAGTGCTTCATACATGTACCGGTAAATGCATTTTAGTATTTAAAAGCAATTACACTAAAAAGGCAGACAGTCATGTCTCTGTACATTTAAAACCCACATGCACAGTGTTCATGCTATTAAATTCACATTACAATTTACGTTGTAGTAACTGTACAATATAATTTTTGATGAAGACAGAAATGGTCCTTCACAAAATTGTAGCAAAAAGGTAGAAGTTGCCATAATGGTTGATTGTGGGCCTGTACTAGGAAGTACATACTTCAAGTATTTTCAGTCAGGCTGAGTTTATTTCTGCTTGTTGATAAAAAAGACAAATTCACAACAAATGTTTTGAAGGAAGGATGATTAATGACTAGCTATAACTACATTAAAGGGAGAAGGCGCCAGCAACTAACAGGGATAAGTTAAGAATAAAAATGACATTGTGAGTATTGTGAGAATTATGGTACATGGTGACAAAAACAGCCTAAATAAGGGGTACTGTGTGATACTCACCCTCATCAAGGCCCTATAAATTAGTTAATTTGTGTTTATTTTACGTCTTTGTAAGTTTTACCCTAAGACAAAACTTGCGGAAAGAGCTATAGGGGGAGGAGCTTATCAATTCAAACAGTGCATACAGTACCACGGTGCAGCTAACACACGTCTTGTGGCATGCACTGGTCACGCATGGTCAGCTCCCTGCGGTGCACGTGCAATCTGATTGGTTGGCAAGAACTCAAATATTTTCTTAACTTATGCCTGTTAGTTGCTGGCGCCTTCTCCCTTTAATGCATTGTTACATTGACTTGCTCTGCATTTGAAAAAGCACCGACTATATTTTAGTCACACTTTAATACACATTAAAATCCTTTAAAATTATAGCTACAAAATTACAGACAATATGTATTCGGAAATGCACATCCATCGTTCTTTCTTGGTCTGTTGTCCTTGGCATTTTCTCTCGAAAGTAATGCCAGGGAATCGTCTTGTAGATTGGAGATTGCATAGGAAGAAAAATGTAATTTTGTATCGTGGGTGTTTATTGATTCTGTAGTGTGACCTACCCTTGGTCTGATGAGGGGCATTTTGATCTTTTAATGGAAGCAAGAGAAAATCACTCAATCCTTTTTTTTCTTAACATTCATCCATGTTTCTGGATAGTTTGGTAGTTAACATTGTATAGCTGACTGTACATTAGAAAATAACCTTGTTAAATTGCAGTATCTTCCATGCGTCTTGATAGTCAGGTACATGGAGGATACATAATTACAATTGAATATTGATTACTTATAATATAAGCACAAGTGATCTGTGGCAATTTAATAGCCTAGATGATTTTACAATATGCGATGTAAAAATGAAACATTACATCAGATTCAGAACCACACATTTGACAAGTACATCTAGATCTTATTTTTGGCTTTTGCTTGACAGATTTTTTTACAGGACAGTTAGTTGAGCAATGAGCATCATAATTATCATCATCATCATCATCATCATCCGTCATCATCAGCATTATCATCACCATCCATCATCATCATCATCATCATCATCATCATCATCATCATCACCATCATCATCATTACCATCACCATCATCGTCGTCCTTCTCCTCCTCCTCCTCTTTGTCAGTAGCAGCAGCTTTGTCATCATTTAGTTAATGTTACATTTAAAATTTCTTTTTTTGTGTGTGTCTACAGGGAGATTGTGGTGCTACTGTTGCTGGAGATGATGTCCTGTGGCAAAGCAATATGACAGGGACCATCATTGATGTAGTCTGGGGCTATGGACTTCAGGTGAGAGACTACAGTACATGAAAAGTGAACATCTCTGTAATGTCAGACATTGTGTTTTAGCAAATTGTAAATGTTATGAGTTTGGATGATACCAGTTAATTATCCAACCAGATTTGTATGTAGAGGTTCACAGCTTTTATATCAGATTTTTTTTTTTTGGGGGGGGGTGGGTGTGGGGTCATGGGAAGTTCTGGTAAATGTGGAAAGAAAGTTATGTTGCCTTTTGAGAAAAGTAAAACTAAATTATACGTTTTGGCTTGTATGTTTCAACATAAATTTAACAGTTCAAAGAATGAAGTGACCTGTTCATTCTATTTCTCCTGTTTTAGTGAACTTCCGAGTGAAATAGAGTGTATTATTTCAATCCTTTATTTGTGAGTACAGATTTCTTTTATAGTTGGCCTTCACAACACGCTCACTTGTACATGTAGGACTCATTGGTCTTGACGCCGTTGGTGGAAACCCAAGTAACTCCACTAATGAGCAGCTTAAAAAACCTTCAAATAGCTACCAGTATGCTTTTGGTTAAGTACAAAGCTGGCTAGAATATGAACAACATGTTCAGCATATTACATACTGCATTCATATACAAATCAGTCCCCATCCAAGGCAAGACTATCTTGGGATCTGAAAATTATGCCTGCAAGCATTTACGTGCATGATATCATTATTTTTTGTAGGTCGCTGACAATTTGCTTAAAAATGATGTAATTTAGCGATTGATGACATGATCAGACCTGAGCGGCAAATATGCCAAGACCTTGTTGTACTAGAGCCTCTAGAGACAGATGTATGTAAGTTGTGAAATAAATGCCTGGAGTTGCCAAGGTTGTTTAACATTGTTGAGTAACAGTGACATAACCATTTGGGTGAGATAGATTTAAACATTTAAAATTTAAATTGGCAATTTCATCTTTCTGAGCCATAACTGGAGGGAAGACTTAAGTGGTATTCTATTTTTTTTAATGGTATTGGCAGAGGAGTTTTAAGATTGTGTCCATCATTTATCCACCCCCAAATGAGCTTACCGAGCAAGTATAAGCCAAAATCATTTTTAATGTAAAGATTCATTCATGTGCAGTAAATCCTCCCAGCTTACAAAGCCTTAGAGCTGTAATTTCAGTTTTCATGAAAATAAGGCCTGTTAAACGCAAATTGCTTAGCCTCACATGATGCTCTTAGAGTTGCAGCCATTATACTTAGTCAGACTGCCAGATGAGATTCATGTATCATCTAGTGCAGGGGTTCTCAATTAGCAGCACGTGTGCCACTTTTGGCGCATTGGGCCTTCCGAAATGGTGCATGGACGCCGCCACAAAAACAAAAAAAAATTGTGAAATTTGTTCAAATGAGCTTGTCGCTTTTCTATAGTTTACATTAATTAGAGACATCCTGGGCTACTTAAAAGGCCTTGTATTTAAAAGCTTTGGGGGGCTCCACCCCATTGAATGCCGCAAGCGGGCCCTGGGAAGGGAATTCCATGCCGTGACGCTTCGCATGTTGGATAATGGCGCAGTACAAATTCTAGATAACAAATATGGCACTTCAACAAAAATAATTGAGAACCCCTGATCTACTGTAAGCATAATACCTGCTGAGTGCTGACAAGCACCCACCAGGTTAGAAACTCATAGTTAAGTCTGAACCGTGGTGAGCAGCCTCTGCTATGGTTGGACTCTACCGAATAAGCAACCATTTTTGGTATGTAATCTAGACTACTGTTACGTGACTTTAAAAGCAAATGGCCCATTTCCGATAATCTGTTGTTTGTTTGGACAGACATATCATATGAATGATGAATAATGAATACCAAGTTGTGAACACGTCATTTTTATAGTATGTAATACTCGTAATCTTACTTGGATCAAATTTGAGCCAAAGATGTTGAATTAAGAACACTATCTGGTGCTCATTTACCATGATATTCAAAGTACAGTATGTAGTTATTGTTGAGAATGTGCTAGATAGTGTAAATCTCTGCATCACAAAGCATGTGAAAGATATCTGGTCACGATCTAGTATCAAGCTCACTGCAGTATTTCTAGTTTGTAGTACTGAACAAGAGGTAAAGACAGATCCAACATTTGTATTTATTTATTTATGTATTTATTTATTTATTTATTGCTTTATTTATTTCATAATTTATTTAAGATTTTCTCATCATCATGTTTGAAATATCTGTACAAAAATATGTACATATATTTTTTGATCACAGAGTCTGAACTCCATAACATCAAACTCTCGTTCTTTAGACAATTTGATTTAAATGTGCATATTGATTCAACTACATTTAGATGGGTCGTCCACAACTGAATTTCACTGGCAAGTAACGCCAAAGTACTGGCACTCATTCGACATACAAATATCGTGAATCAAGTGGACATTGACACCCCTCCCAGCCTTCCCTCTCTATTAGTCTGGCACACAGTTGTCCTAGTTGCAACACGTTCTCTCAATTTCGTCAAGATTCGCAATCAAGATCATGTTTTCCACAGCTGTACATCTCAAGTGGCCAGCTGAACTCTTCAAATCTCCTTTTTATTATGGATGAATTGGATAAATTGATTTTGGCCTAATGGCCTTCATCAGCCTATATGAGAAAGAAAGTCCTCATTTCGATGACGCACAAATCATCATCCAAGGGCCAGTTCATGCACGTTACAGACAGGCAAATGCTGCTGTAAGAGGAATTTGCACAAGAAGATGGTCTGTGTGACTTTATTGATTTGAATCAATCTCAGCGGAAGCGAGTATGGAGTATTTTTAGTTACATTTTCTCCATGTCTTCCTCGCTTTCTCTGCAATATTTACTCTAGTAATTGTACTTTTTTTTTTTAATTAACGTGTGGTATATCACTTTATCTCTTGGATGAAATTTCACCATAAGACTGATGTAAAATACAAACAAAACTCAGAATTTAGTTCAACAGTGGTATTCTGTGTTAAGTTCTTAAGACATGTAACAAAAACCAAAATCTTTCTATTTTTTTTGCTCGTAGCTGAATTTAATCTTGTGTGCATGTTTGGAATTTTTCAAAAAGGATTATTTAGCAATTTTTTTTGAAAAATCTGAAATTTGAAACAATTTATTTATATTCATTACTAATATTTGTCTAATCATATAAACACTGCCCCAATAAATAAAAAAATGAACTGGCTTTTAAAAGGAATAATGACTTAAGATAATTTGGAAAAAAAAGAACTTACATGTATACATGTACTTCCCACAAATTTTGGCAGGGACATACAAATTAGCAATATATAATGAAACACTGTATATTGCATTTTTATAGGTTACCAATCTTTGGGTGTAGGGTATGAAATATGACAATAACACCCAGATGGCCATTTTCATTTTATTCACGTTTTTCTTTTTTTTCTTATAAGTGATTTTGTCAGAAAGCTCTCCTTTCTATCAGACATTTAATGATGTACTGCTTCATTTATTCCCACAATTGTTCATCACAATTGACAACTTTAATCTGGGAATCCATCACTACAAAGACCAGTTAACATACAGTACTATTACATTTTGCATCGTAATAGATTTACAGATATATTAGCCCAATAAAAAAAAACAGGTACTGTAGCAACAGATTTTTTTTCCAAGTGGAGCATAAGAGTATTAGGCACTACTTCTTTCTAGGGGAAGGAGGATGGAGCTCATTGGATGAGCAAATTCTCAAATATTTTATTTAAAAAGCAATGTAGAAATGGGGGAGGGGGAGGGATCTTCAGTCTTCACATGAATAAAAATCTGTGATTTATAATTTATGTACAAATTTAGTGCAATGTGTGTTAAGGAGGCTAGAGTATTTTTTCCCACTTTCATTTAAGTTTGTCTCTGTGTACTATCAAAACTTTTTTTTTTTGGGGGGGGGGAGGGGAGGCAACTGGGCTGGCCCTGGAAATTAACGAGGGGGTACACAACCCCTTTTGCAGCACCCCTGGCACAAAGATTAATCAATGACATTTAACCAAATACTGTGAGTTATGAGGCAATGAACTCTCTATGCCAACAATGTAATCTAGGACAGAACCAAACACTGTGAATTATGAGCTAATTAACCAACTGTACAAACAAAGTACAATGTATCTTTTACTGATTTGTCTTTTTGATGTTTATTTCTTGTGGGTTTAATGAAAAAGAATCAGTTGCTGAGTGAATATTGCCTATCTTGAGCAAATCACTTTATCACCACAAATCTGCTTTAAAGGGTAATGCACATCCTATGGCAGTGTGATTGATAGTCATTCAATAAATCTGTACCAACAAGGAAAGGTGATTTGATAATGCCTTATAAAACAAAAAAATTGTATTCCTTTAATTGATTTTAAAATTCAAAGTGCAATTATAATCCTGAAACAAACAAAATGATTTAATTTAAAATAACGTTTGTGTAAATTACCATTGGGCTCATATTTGTTTAGGTAAACCATAACCAGACAACTGGAGAAGCTTTGATTTGTTTAAGTGATAAAAGGTGAATGACTTTATTTATTTAGTAATATGTAATTCCAATCTCTGGAATAATATTTGTAAGTCTTTTTTTTTATAAACTGGCTTTATCTTGGGATATCGTAGAGAGTTTTAGAATTAATAATGTTCTGCTTAGTTTGTAGTAGTCAAAAACCTTACTCAAATCAATAAATCTGTACTGTTCTCTGAAACATCTTGTTTGATGTAAATCAAGAGT
>JZLH01S0280019.1:676-18400 GCA_001188425.1 Eucidaris tribuloides
AGGATGAGGAAGAGGAGGAAGAAGAGGAGGTGAAGACTAAGAAGCAAAAGCTCCAAGTAAATGTGAAACCAGTCAATACAGGTAAGTTATCTATTGTAGTTTCAACTTTCATTCACTGTATTTTGTATTTGTACAGTATATGTTGAATTTATTTGGTATTACATGTCCAATATTAAGTGTGCTGCTTGGCAAACTTGTCAAGATTCAAGATTCAAGATCACTTATTGTCTGATTATAAAAATACAGAAATTTGGACTCCACTGGCATACATGTAAATAGGGGAGAGCGGGGCTAGTTGGCACGATTTTTGGGATTTTGCCTCTGAAGATTTAAATGTCAAATTGATTAATTAAATTATATTTATACTAGTATGAAGAGTGTTATCTGGGCTATAAATGAGGGGTACAATTTCAGTTCAAAACTTTTTAGTTTTTTATATATTTTACTACGAATGACATCATGTCAAGTGTGCCAACTAACCCCACCCATGGGGTTAGTTGGCACATGGGGTGGGGTAAGTTGGCACGATAGTTTTATGTATGGTATTGTACATGTTACCCTACAAAGATCATAATATTCAATCACAGTGAAACAGATGAATACCCATTAATTTATTTCTTATTCACATACTTACACACTAAACACTTACTATACAGTCACAAACACACACACACACACACACACACACACACACACACACATTTACAGTATACATGTACATAAATACATGCATGGGTAGGCAAACATACACTGTACATGTACAGCATGCACACTTACTGACTCGCACAGATTTTTAAAAATAGAATACATATTCTTACAGTCTGATAGATTTTCACAAACATTAAGAATTTATTGAGAATTAGCACTTTTATGTTAAGTTCGCATAATTCTTATCTTCCCAATATGTCTGGTCTTGATTTTGCACTTGGCCCTGGTCTTGTATGGTCTGGTCTTGGTTTTGGATCTGTAAGTACATTTTCAACATTGTGTATCATTTATTTGGAAAAAAAACCCTGGAAGTAATGGCTTTGTGAATGCAATTTGTGTGAATGCACACATTATACACAAACTCATAATTCTGTATTGGGGGTTAGTTGGCACACATAACACATGATACTGTATTGGGGGTTAGTTGGCACACGTGCCAAAATGTGTGCCAACTAACCCCCAACTCAAAGTGCCAACTAACCCCGAGGGCATATTTGGGACTTTGAAGACCCTGTGGTCAAACAAAGCAAACAAGACCAAATAAGACTAGCCTTATTTTATAGATAAATACAGCCTTATTATAACTAGCAATACTTGAATTCTTATTGTTCAGCCATTAGTAAAAATAATGCAAAATTTTCGCAGAGAAATCAGAAAAATTACTCAGAAGGGGCCAAAAAAAATCAATACTTATCGCTCTAGCAGCAACTCAATAGTCAAATCTACAGCTGAACTCCAAATTTTATGTGCAGAGAGTGTTTGCCAAGCTAACACACTGAGTGTAGTATTAAGAAAAAATATTTAAGGTCGTAAGGAGAAAATTACAATGTTCCAACATACCCCTACGCGCCAACTAAGCTCCCGCTCTCCCTACATATTACATACTGTAAGACCTAAACACACATGATATGTGATTACCTAAATGAAATCAAAATATAGAATGAATGGACTTATAAATGCAACACAGTTACAAAAGAGAACCAACGAATGGAGAGAGAGAAAGGAGGGAAGAGGCAATGACAAGAATCTTAAAAGACTTACGATTTTAAATTTGGATTTTAAATTTATGCTGTTACCGCGCCGCCTTTCCATCTGAAGAAAAGAAGAGAGAGAGAAAATTCAAGAGAGAACTAGAGAGAGAGAGATGTATAGAAGGGAAGATGCAAGAGCAGAAGACAAGGAGGATAGCTCACCGTGTCATGGATAAACAAAAGAAGGAAGAAAAATCACAGTAGTAATAATGCACACATGATGCACCACCCATAACCCGCGGGTACCGTCGTACCCCGGGTACCTAACGTTGTTCAACGCCTGCTTGTGTTAAAAATACATTTTCTTCAGTTATAGATCGCTGATAGTATCAGTGGTAATCGATGCAGAGCTGTGCAAGTGCACATAAAAAAAGGCGCATAAACTACGAAAAATGGGTGTAAAAATGAGGACTAAATGTGTTATTTTCACACCTTATTTACATAACTTTTACATAATTTTGTAACCCAAGGGTAACAGTGGCTGAAAAAATAATAAATCAACAAAATGCGATATCTACTTGGTACCGCGCCCAGGGTACCAAATAACTGCAGCACATAGCTCTGACCCCTTATACAGTGTAGATGATGCCTTGGTATTTTATCATTTATTTATTATTTATATGTTTTTTCATTGCACATATGACACCCATTCTTGTTGGAAGTAACCAGTTTTGGTACGTAGCTGTGTACAACATTGCAATTTAGAATGTGAAAAATGAAGGTACAACCGCAACAATCATTGTGCTGCATTGATGTCTCTAATATATACAGAATACTTTTCTGATTAAATTCGATCAATACATGCGTGAATGATTTCCAAATTATCTCTCATCAAAGGTTTATTTTAAATCAAAGAGGTGTTATTGTTGATGTTCAGTTTCTCAGGCAGGTATCATGAGGAATTGGAATGTGAAAGGGCCACTCATCGTGAACTCGCCGACTAAAAAGGGTGGTGGTGTTACATTTTACTGCTTTCACACTTACAAAATGCACTATTGTCTGAAAATGCTAGAGGCTTTAAAGTTTAAAGAGGTGTCATTTGAAGGCTAGAACTTTAAAGCAAAAAACTAGGTTTCATTGAGATGGCATTTGTAGGGAGGAAATTTCAGCCAGTTGAATCTCGCCTAACGAGGGTGGTGGAGATAGCAGAGCCGGAGGTAGCGGAGCGTAGCTCATCTGAAAGAGCAGAGTCTGCTCTTTCAGATGAGGTATAACTCATATAACCTTAATGCTTTATTAACCCTTTGGATGCTATAATGTAAAAATATGGTCAAAAATGTCGGGGTACCCCCCCCCCTCCCCCGACATTTTTATAAATTCATATAAAAAAAAACTAAAGACATTCAGAATCTATTATTGCAGGGTTATGACTTTGGGGCATAAAGCTTTCAAATAACAAAAAATCCCCAAAACTAAACTTGGGCTTTAAGCTGGAAACTTGGTATGGTTGGAAAGGAAAAAGGCTGCTCTGACTGAAAATGCAATTGTTTTTTTCTGTAGGATCACTATACAAAAGGGTACATTGTATTACAGATGTGTAAATCACAGAGCACATTCATTAGAGTTAGCATAACTTCAATACTGTATCTCCAATGTTAAATCTTTTTACATTTTTGGATTCCTGTGAAAGTTCCTTCAAGAAAATGTACATGTATGCTTTTGTTATGCTAGGGGGTATAGTTGTTGAGATATAATTGGATACATCCAAGTTGATTATGTAAAACCTCAAATTAGCATGTAATGCGAAAGTCGGCGAATTCATGATGCATGGCTAAAATGTTTTTCATATTCCTTGACTCCGTGCATGCAGGAAATAAAAACAAGAAGCAGACTCCACTCGGGCGTGGCCGCACCTTCACTGCTGAAGAGGTCTGGGAGATGTTCTCATCGGACGATGATGCGTCTCCATGGAAACAAGCCAACGCAGTCAAAAATGGTCTCAAAAAATCAGCACGCAACAGCAGCGTTAAAAGTCTACCGACAATAAAAGTACGGAGGATGAGCTCTAAAAGTGAAATTCCAGGTCAGACAGCCACCACAAATGGACTTCGCACAAAGGTGGGCCTGAAAGGCATCAAGCCAAAAGTACTAGAAGCTCTGGAGATGGAGGAGAAAATGGCTCTGGGAAGAAAGTCACAATTCACGAACATAAAAACACCCAAGCAAGACAGCGTCGGCAAACTCAGTTCTTCATTGAGTAAGTCGACATCGAAGAAGGGGAAGAAAACGCTGCCCTCTACGCCGGTGCAGAAGAAAGTGAAGATTGCGACGACGCCAAAGACTGTCGGTGGAAGGGTGGGCCGTCCTCGCAAGGTGGACTCGACGCGCAAGACGAAGAGCTGCACCAAGGAGGCTGGACAGCAGAGGAGAGCCAGTGTGTCTACTCCTAGGAGGAGGAAGCTGACCTACAAGGAGGAGGAGGAAGATGAGGAAGAGGAAAGCGATGAGGATGATGACTACCAAGTGACAACGTCTAAGAAGAGGAGGAAATCTGCTCCAGCACCTGCAGTGACCAAAACTCCTGTGAGTTTCTAGAAAATAGAAATAATTACATGTATTTAATGATTTGATGGTACTGTTAAATATGAAATATTTGTGAGAAACTAAAATGTGACCTGTCACCACGATAATCGTAATAAAGTCGCATATCCTGTAAAACATAAAAGTAGAAAGAAAAATAATTTTCTTGAGAATATAAATTGTTATGCTGTTGCAACATGTGAATCGCATAAGACTTTTCATTTTTAAAGACACTTCACTTTCTTATTTTACATCCTAGTTACATTAATTTGTACTTTCCTTATCTTTCGGGTGTTCGACTTTATCAGGGTATCGTGGCAACAGGTCACAAATGACTTGGTAATATTCTTGATGTGTTGCTATTCCTATCAAAGTGATTTCAATTAGTAATAGAAATTTTGAGATAAAACAAATATGTTTAAATGAAACTGATTTGAATCTTGACTTGGACCTTATAACAAATTGCCGACACTTGTACAGTGTTTGTGATGTAAATTGATATTCAGTAGATAATCGGTTAATCATGCCTGGGTTTAGTTGTGCCATTATCCATCAAGTTTGTTTGTGTTTGGCTTGTATCCTGTTTACACATTGATGAGATGTCTATGCTTATGATCTTCATGTTGTGTGAAGTCAATATTTTGAGAAACATGGGTTAAGTCACATTGAAGGTTGTTTTTTTTAATCAGACAATCAACAGGCAAATATGTGTTTTTGAGAAAACCTATAGCCTAGGTAATTTATCTCAACTTGTATTTGTACCCTTTTTCTCTTAGACTAGCAGAAAGAGAACATTTTCAAGAAAGGATGCCACACCGCAGATCAGGAGTCGTGCCACACCATGCAAGACGCCATCACAGCCACTAGAACATGCTAGAGTCAGGTCGGTAATAAGTGCATCTAACACCGACGTATCTCCAGTTAAAATCTAAAAAGAGTATGGTATATTTAAGAAATGTGCATTAAAGACGCTATATAACACTGTGGAAGACACGTTTAAAAAATTGTCGAACTTTGCTATCTGACACATCTGACAGTGTTTGAATGGACAAATAAACACTTTAGAACACAAAAGTTTGGACAGTTATGCTGTCACTAGTACAATATGTGCAGATACAAATTGGCACATTAATTTCCTATCAGGTGATAGGAAATTCTGCAACACAGCAGTCTATGGGGGAAAGCTGAAATGGTCTCTCAATGATTTTTACTTTTTTAAAGCACTTACTGATCGTTTTAAACTGCAAGTTTTTCAGGGCTTCTTTTAACATGTCAGAGACACTGGTAGCATGGGGAATTATGCAGCTCAGATCTTTAAACTGGAAACACTGTTATACCAGTGCCTTTAAGCAAAATGGCAAGCTGAAAGTGGTGTTTTGGGGTAAGTGATGAAAAGATTTTGCCGTTGATTGAAGAAGGATATAATGTTCCTGATGATAAGGGTACTCTGTAATCTGGTCACAAAGAGGGGAACAAACTACTGCACAAGGAGTAGCAATACCTTCAGGTTGTAATAATCCATCTATTTTCAACAGGGTTCGTACAGGTCAGGGAATTTGAAAATGCTTTTTCCAGAAGTGAAAAGTCAGGGAGAGTCGGGGAATTCATCACTTTCTTCTGGAAAGTCAGGGAAAATAATTATTCAAGGTATTCTTAGAATGACCCTTGATTGAAAACTTGCTAGAAAATTACGATGATGTATTTTTACACACTTTAAGAATGTAAAAACGGTCATGGAAATTTACAGATACTGCTCTGGAAGGTCATGGAAAAGTCAGGGAATTTTGAAAATGTGTAAGTGTATTAACCCTGTTCAAGGACACACTGTCATCAGTAAGGCTACACTTCTGTTGCATTTTGCTGGAAAACATGGAGCCTTTACGTAGAAGTTGAATGTGGGGTAGCCAATATTATTATTCTACTATTTGTCCAATTTCACCCCCTGGTTGTGTTTAATCTATTTTGTTCTAAAGACTGGAATGTTTAAAACCGATCTTAAAAAAATGATAACCTTACACCCTCCTCTCTCTCCCCTCTCAATAAAATATTGAGTACAGTCAGGTAAAATCAATTAGATCATGTACTGTAGGCCTTCCTCAGTGGAAAAATCCCTTTTAGACATCAAAAAGATGAGGTCATACAGTAAATTATGGTAATTCATCTGTTTAAACTTAAGTTTAAAAATGTCTCTGTAGAAGTTATCTGATTATTTCATCACTTGATATTCATTTTTTACAGGTTACACGTGTCTGCAGTACCAGACAGTCTGCCATGTCGAGACCAAGAATTTGCCGATGTTTACAACTTTGTCAAAACAAAATTGTTAGATGGAACTGGCGGGTAAGTTGGTCAAATTAAACGCATTTCCCTCATCATATCTATGGGTGGGAAGAAAGCAGGAAGGTTCATTATAAGAATTAAATCCGTTGTTGTTGTGTTAATTCAACTTTCATATTTTTGTTTTCATGCCTGCCAGTAATTACTTTGATATCACTCTGACTTAAAAAAAAATGCAAGCATTTCTCCTTTTACAGCAGAGTTAGCAAAGGGTTTTTTTTTGGGGGGGGGGGATCAGATTCATTAGATGTAAATTGCAGAATAAGTGTGCTGATCATCTCTGTATTATCAAAGTAATGATAAATAAGATCAAATGCTTGATCTGTTTTTTTTTAATAATGCAGAAAAAAGTGACCCAACATTACTGATTTAAATTGGGTTGAAATTTCAATTTCAATCAATTTTCATCATTGATTTAAATTGTGATTTAAATCAATGATTTAATGACTTGATTTACATCTGCCAATCCTGTTACAATAAATATATCTGATCCCTTTTTTCCCGTCATAGTTGTATGTACATTTCCGGGGTACCAGGAACTGGGAAGACGGCAACCGTCATGGAGGTCTTGCACTGGCTTCGGCAGGATTCAGAATCAGGGGATCTACCCCAGTTCAAGTGTGTAGAGGTCAATGGCATGAGACTGACCAGTCCTCACCAGGCATTTGTACATATAGTGAAGGTAAGTAACAGGAGGACGAAGACAGGGAAGAGAGTGGATGTTGGAATTATTAGTCCGCCCCTTCCATTCCTTTTCTTTCCCTTCCCCCTCCTATCACCCTCCCTCTCCCACTCACCCTCCCTCTCCCCCTCCCTTGTGTCCAGGATTCTAGCCATTGCGGGCGGTGCCAGGTGGCCTCACCCACCTCTCACAATTATCAACCCGCACTCTTTCTAAAATGGAGTGGACAGTGCTGCCCAGTACATATATTCCCTGTTTTGTGTAGATTTCACTAAATTTAGAACTAATTATTCACATTATGCTATATTTTATAGTTTTGAAATTTATTTTATCAATATTTTGAGTCACTTATTCATAAAAATGAAAATCAAAGTATATCAATTCATTTTTTGGACATGTCGTGATCTATACTGCAGTACATGTATGTTTCCATCACAATAACACCAATCACACTGTGCGGAACTAACACAAAACGAAGGGCAGTAGCCTCAGCACATTTAGGAACATAACTAAAACCAGACAGCATCCTTTTGTGCCCTATCGTGGTACAATGTTGCCCGGCACTAAAATGGCTGTGACTAGAATCCTGCTCATGTCAAAAAACAAATAACCTTAAATCTTTTAAAGTAAGTCGTTACTTATTACATTTTCATCAAAAACCTGATTGAAATTAAAAATAATCATTCCATCTTTGACATCCTGTTTAGATTACATTTAAACCAATAATTTTTCCTTCCTCAAGAGTTTGTCATTCATTAGACAATTTCCAGTTCATATGTTTTCTGGAAAAAATAATTGTGAGTAGTATTTTACCTAACATTGTGATATACATGTAGGACTAATGAAGTTTTATTGTTTTCCTCTGTATTGTTTTGTTATTCTTTTAGAGTCTAACAGGCAAGAAGGCCACCCCAGAACACGCTGCTACCCTCCTAGAAAAACTCTTCAGCTCCAATCGGTCCACCAAGATGCCTACTGTTCTTATTGTAGATGAGGTGAGCCAATTATATTCTGCAAGTCACTAGACAATTTGTCAGATATCATTTACATCTTACTGCTGCATACCTGCTAGTATGATTTCATCAGATTTAGTAAGAGTGTTCATCAGCCAATTTCACAGAATAAGGTTTCCTGATGCAAAGATAAGATTTTTAGAAGAATGTGCAGTATAATTTTCTGATCAATTTCAACAATTTTGTGATGCAGTAAGATCTTTGCTTTCTATTTGCAGAATTTCCGATCTGTATAAGTTAGTTTTATTCATGTCAATGTTGGCAGGTATGCTACAGTACTGCTAAATTGTACTGATGTAAAGTGTATCATGGTCAAATATTCCTTGTACTAAGAGACTTCAGTTGAGCTCATGGATTCTGAGGTGATTGGCATTTGTTTTGGATCCCATCAAATCTACCAAGTCTCTCTTATTCTGCAGTAGTATTGCTAAAAATTAAAGGAAGATGTAGCCAGCAATTAACAGGAATAAGTTAAGAAAGATTTTGGGTTCTTGCCAACCAATCAGATCGCATATGTGCTGGCCTTTAGCTGACCCTACGTGACATGCATGCCACTGGATGTGTGTTAGTCATGCCGTGGTAATGCATGAACTTTTTGAATCGATAAACTCCTCCCCCCTAAAGCTGTTTCGGAAAGTTTATTTGAGGGAAGAACTGTGCAAAGACGTAAAATTAACAGAAATTAACTAATTTTAGGGCCTTGCTGAGGGTGAGTGTCACACAGTACCCCTTATTTAAGCTGTCTTTATCACCATGTACCATAATTCTCACAATACTCATGATGCCTTTTTTTTAAACTTATCCCTGTTATTTGCAAGCTACATCTTCCTTTAAAATTGAGACTTCTTATTGATATCTTCACATTTGTTTGTATCTTCTATCGTATAGCTTGATCTCCTGTGGACCCGTAAACAAGGTGTCCTTTACAGCATCTTTGATTGGCCAACAAGACCTAATGCCCAACTCATCGTGGTTGCCATTGCAAACACCATGGACCTCCCAGAACGCATCATGATGAACAGGGTAGCAAGCAGGATGGTGAGGAAAGAATAAAATTCTAATGACAGTCAGCAGTACTACTGGCACCATTTGTGACAAAATTGATGAACGATCATAAACAAAGTTTGAAATCTGTAGCTAGAACTTTGATTTGTAGTAGTTCTTTTATACTCGTATCTTGTTTTCTTATTTCTTTTGGGATTTTCACACATATTGCAAATACAGCCAAGCTATGTGCAAGTAATAATATTATGATTCAACTAAAAACAAAAATCACTGTTTGACCTTACATTGGTTAATGTGTATATCTCTTTTCTTTTCTATGTAATCAATTGTGATATCATGACATTTCTAAAATTTGATGAACAATCATTTAGTTTTAGTAATAATAATAATTTAATTAACATTTATATAGTGCCTAATACAAAAGTTTCTAGGTGCTGAAATTTTTAAATTGTAATGGTAGATGTACGAAAATAAGCAAAGTTTCTGATAGTTCCTGAAAATAATTGAAAATTTCCGTGGAAATTTTCTGCACTTTACGACCCTAACCCGTGAAAAGTGAATGGGGGTGTTTGTTTTTGACAATTTGCCATTTGTTTTCTGTATGTGTTGCTACCCCAACTTTTGCAATTTGCTATAGATGCATTTGACAAGACAAGTTGCTTTTCAGTGCTGTGAATTGAAAAAAAACTTGAGAGGGTCAATTCAACTACTAGTTTCATCAGATTGATGATATATCTTTCTTTCTGTTTGTCAAAATGTTAATATTGAGAGTCGAATAAATATAAAGAATAGAATGCGTAAGAAAATTAATCGAGTTCATCATGTGAATTATGATTTTAAATAGAAAAGTGTGTAATGATACACTAATATTGTTGCCAAATGTGTGCATTGCTATCTATGTTCAGGGATTAACCCGGATGACGTTCCAGCCGTATACCTACAAGCAGCTCCAAGAAATTGTAGAGAGCCGACTGAGAGGTGTGGATGCATTCCAGTCAGATGCTGTACAGCTGGCTGCTAGAAAGGTAAAGCAAGTGCCAATAATATAAAAAATTATGACTGTAGAACAATTTGTTCTTTATTTTATATTGCACAGGGACTGGGCTCAATAAAGCTCTTATAAAACTGATAGATTTACATTAGATGTCTTCCTACAAATTTGAGATTTTATCACAGATTTTGGGTGACATGGTTAATATATGCTGTGTATTTGTGGATATCTGTTGTTTGGAAAAACTTCATGCAATTCATTGTAACTTCAGAAAACATGGAAGAAGCAAGTGGTGAAGGAGAGTAGGAGGGTTGTATTGAGGGAGGAAGATGCACCGAATAGGGTGAGGTGGAGGGAGGGGTAAGAGCAATTTCTGTGACTGTAAGGTAAATCCGCCCATCCCTGTAATCAGGACTAAACTCGAGTTAAACCCTGGAATACTTTAACTACTACCACATTTACTTTAGAAATCTACTTAAAAGAAACATTAACATTACATTTTCAGAATAGGGCATACTTTTATTTACATTTTGTACATAACGCTTTTATCCATTGTACGTATGTAAAGAACTATAGCTCTTTGAAGTTCACATTGCACTTCAAAAATTTCTCATTTGACACTGTATGAAAATGCCTGCCACGTTAAGAGTTATATCAATATGTTTTCATTGTGTACTGTAGGTGGCAGCTATATCGGGTGATGCTAGGAGAGCACTAGACATCTGTCGTCGGGCGACGGAGATAGCAGAGGTAGCGGGAAAGCAAGCCAAGAAGAAGGCTATGGTGGGGATGACGCATGTGGATGCTGCGGTCACCGAGATGTTCTGCTCACCCAAGATCATGGCCATGAGGTGTGTAACTTGGATGTAGTCATAATTTGTAACAAATTGGTTGTAGTTATGGAATCTATCCTGAAGGCATTGAATTGCATATGTGAAATTACCGTTACGGGAGTATATATGACCTGTCACCACGATACTCTTATAAAGTCACACATCTTATGAAACGTAAACATAGACAGAAAAATATTTTAGGTGAAAATATAAATATTCAAACTTTTGCAACATGTGAAAGTCATAGAACTTTTATACTTAATATTATTATCAGGATATTTGGCACTTTCCTGACTCTGGGTTGTGCGACTTTATCAGGGTATCGTGGTGACGGGTCACATAATTATATTCTTTTATTCAACTGGTTAAGTTTGTTTGCATTCCTGATTGGTTCAATGTCTGTCACATGACATTTTCTATTTTGAGCACCACCCGAGAGGAGTGTAACGACCGGTCGTTACACAGGCGTGCGTATCTCGGCAGTCCCGTGAAGAAATAGCGCTTACGTACGGAATCCGCAACCGTATACGCGTTCGCAGGGTGCTTGTTTTCTTCTGCGCGTACTAAATTTGACGCGGGGGGCTGTGCACCGAAATTCCATTTACGCGCGCGCACTTACGGTCATTGACATGCACGCTTTGCTTCGCATCGATCGCACGCGCATATCATGCCAATACGCAAAGCAAAATGGGCCGAAAGGCAATTATCAATCAACAACAAAATATATATATTTTCTCACTAAAATTTCATCAACAAGAGTCATAACGTTGAATAAAACAAATAATGACTGTGATGTCGGTCTTTGCATCAAATTACCAGCCCTCGTTTGTCTTGAAAGTGATCATTTTTCCCTTGACTTCATCTCAGGAAAAATAATCCTTTTCAAGACAACCTCGGGCTGGTAATTTGATGCAACGACCTCCGCCCAGTCATTATTTGTATAATATAACCCCTTGGCGATGGGAACCAGATATGTCATGTATTAACTCTGTGGGAATTATAGAATCTCAGACGCAATGGGTGTACGTGGGGGAGTAAATAATAAATAGTTAAACAACACTAAATAAAAAGTTTTCCAGGCAAGCATTTTCAGTCAAGATGTATTTTATTTTTTTTTTGTGATGTAGTATGGTATGTACTTGGCACTTTAGTGAGACATAATATAACATCGCTGAGGTGACAAATTATTTTCTTCTAAAGTTTCTGTCCAAAGAAACATCTTGAACAAATTCTTGTATCTCAGTTTTTTGCTGAAAATGACTTTTTATAGTAATCTTGTACCTTGGAAACCAGATTTTCTTCTGTCCAAATACCAGATTTCAATCTCAAAAGAAAAAGTAGCCCTTGGCTTGGGCTAGATAAAAAAGGCAATTCCATTTATTTCAATGCTAAAGCAGCCGTGTTTCTTTTTTTTATTGGTTGGGGGGGGGGAGGGGGTAGTCTCTCCTGAACATTTATCATCTTTGAGATACAAGGTTTTGTCACTGTGGCAATAATACAAATGTTTAGGGTCAGAAATTGTACCAAAACCTATCTCAGTGATAGCATTTTAAGTCACAGATGTTGATTTTCTTTCCCTTATCTTTTCTCTCTGCATTTTTTTTTTTTTTGTAACAGGCAAGCATCTGAACAAGAGCAAATATTTCTGAGGGCTGTTGTCTCGGAGTTTCGGCAGTCGGGTCTAGAAGAAGCAACATTTGCTGAGGTAGGGGCTTACAGAAAATGTAATGAGTGTGTACTAAAACTGTAAATGTGGATTTTATACAATACAGTATTATTAATTTTTTTTTTTTTTTTAGTAATTACATGGAAGTAACTGCTAATACAGTGATTCCAATAATTTGATTTATTTTTATGTAAATAAAACATATCCTGTATCGAGTAGATTTGAAAAAAAAAATGTATTGTGGCCATAATTAAAGCCAGCTTTTATAACCTGATGCAAAAACTTGTGGCTACATATCAGTGAATGGGTATCAAATAGGGGAAAAAAACATGTTAAAGGTTAGTGACATCATTGGGAACACTTGAAAATGCCTCAAGAACCAAATGAGTTGAAATATATTCCAGCTGTTCACTAGCAGATGTGGATCTCCCACGTGGGAGGATTTGTCTGTAATTTGTTTACTTAAGGAGAATCAAGCATAAACATAGGAGTATCTTATTCTTTGCCGGGTAGGATAAAAATAAGCCCCATAGAGGGCCACACAGCAGGATTCCATGCTACTAGTTATATTGACATTGTTTGTTTTAGAATGAGTGAACATTTGACCACAAGATTTTCACAGGAGAAGCCTTGCATAGTTTACTTGATTCTAGAGTAGTATCAGCCCAAGTTGAGGACTACCCCCAATGATGTCATTTACCTTTAAATTTGTAGTCATTGGTTGTGAAAGCAGTGTGTATAAATTTGTGGAGAATCACAATTATCCAAGCTCCAAGGGTTAGTAAGTCATCCTAAAACCAGTGAAATGTATATTAATTTTTTCAGGTGAGCTAATGCAACTTTTTGAGAAAAAGAAAATACAAAATCCTAGTCACAAGGAAAGTCAAAGAATTAATTTGCCTGTTAGTGGTAGTGGTCACTTGATTATATAGATCTGCTTTATTCTAAACCTCATATCCTCTGGCTTTTGAGCAATTCCTAAATTTGTTTTTCATGAAATATGCTGAGATAAAATATTTTGTATTGCCAATTCATTCTTGAATGTTTGTTGCATTCTTTCCCTTCCTCAGATTTTGCAACAACACATTTCTCTCTGTAGAATAGAAGGTGAGTTTAACAACTTTTCTCATTTCCTTATAATATATTTATGTTTGACATTCTGGTTGCTTTTAAATATTTACTAGGGAAAAATGTTTGGACTGTGAGTATGATCTAAAATGGTCTAATAAAGGATGTTAGAGGAAGATGATTTTATCCAATGCAAATTTGAGAGATTTTAAACAGGAATTATGTGTAGTGATCACTCAGGACCTAATTCCTGCTCTTGAATGAGATGCTAAATTTAACCTACCAAGAAATATTCTTTGACAATGATCAAAAAGTAAAAGAAAAAGAAAGAAAACATCAACTTGTTGGTGGGTATGCATCAGATTTTATAGTTAATTTTCATTTTATCATTGCTGAAATTAGATTAAACTCTGTCACTTACTTTGTAAGCATCTCTTGATTTGATGAAAACATTGTAGTGTGAATGTTTTTCTTTTTCAATAATAAAAGGTAGTAGTTGACACTTCAACAGAGAGTATTGCAAAGTTAGAATTTCATTGTTTACATCCTAAAGCCCAGTATGTCTGACTTAATTAACCCATTGCCTCCGAGATTCTGTAATTTCCGTAGAGGTAATAAATGACACATCTAGTTCCTGTACACAAAAGTAGTCATTACTCCCCAATCATCTCCTACTAATCACTTCATACAGATATCTTTGGTGTGCATTTTTGATATGTGTGGGGTCTGTGAATTACTGCCCTCATTTCCACAAAACGCAATTACATCACAAATGATTGCTTGATTTTTATTCCCACATAGGTATGCAACCACCCACCGTGTCTGACGTGTGGGGAGTTTGCAAGAGGCTGGCTTCAACAAGACTACTACTCCTGGAAGCTAGCACCAACGAACTGGGACAGAGGGTGCGGCTTAATGTTAGTCAGGACGACGTACGATACGCACTGGATTCAAGGACTAAATGATTGAAAGAGATAGAGTGATTAAAGTTTGATGGATTTTTCTGTGCTAGTTCATGTCAACAAGTAATGAAGCACAGTCAACTTCGCCTAATAGTTGAATCCATGGGAATTTAACAAATCTTTTCAACTTAGATGAACTACAAGTTACAGTTTTGTACATCTTTCCATGTTGGAGGCTAAAAGTGTCATGATTGTAATATGCAGGGGGAATTAGAAGACAGAAAGGGGGAAATATGACATCTTTGTGTAATCGATTAAAAGTATACAGTACTTTGTCTGGAATTCTCGGTATTCGCAATATGGTGCACCACCTATCGGGTCCAGTGGACAGGCCAATTTCCAACTTCAGTGTCGACATTGGTTCTGCCGCAGAGTTGTTGCATGGCCATTTCACCCACTTTGTCTTTCATCCACAGATATTTCTCCAAATTTGAAAGTTTGGCAGTGTGTGAATTGCTGATACTTCACAAATGAAAACCGTGACGAACAGCAGAAGAGAATTCAACGAAAACGGTCTAAATATTGGAAGGAAATATGCGGCCTGTGTTGTTCACATTAAATGTACAGTAGCCAGGCTTCATGAGATCTACTATACTTACCATGAGGTATTGTGAATTTCGGCCTGTCTGTTGGACCTGATAGGCGGTGCACCATATTGCGTATACCCAGAATTGAAAGACAAGAATTTACCTTAACATATGTGTGATGTTTGTAATCATGATTCTTAATCGCATGGTTGGAGACTAAACACATTTGCAGAATCCTGCAAGTATCTCCAAATGTTTGCAGTAGGAAATTTGAAATTTGGAAAAGATCTTTATGATGAAATAGGGCAGAAATTGAAGTTCTGCATTACTCAGGACAGTTCAGAAATTTATGAAGCAAATTTCAGAGAGAATCTCACAGAAATCAGTGAGCAAAATTGTAAGTGGTTTAACATCATTTTAGTCTTTACATTATTAACTGTCTTATCTCTTGTGAATCTGCCTCAAGAACACAGCATCTTAGCTTTGTGCAATGTTACTTGTGTATATTTTATTTTGTATGTTTTTCCATAAGAGCTTTAATTGTTCAATAGATGGTGATAGCGTGCATTACTATCCACTAAAATACTTGGTGAATTGTAATTCCTGCAGTAATCATCTACATATTGTTCTTAATCCATTTCAATGTACACATTGCATGTAGTGTCATAGCATAAAATTACTAGATCAAACTACTTATCAATACATTTTCTAGATTTTAATCATGATGCATTCCAATTCAAATGCCTCAAGACTATATTTTTACCTGTTTTAAATAAAGACATGAACTGCGATAGATTTCAGTATTAACATCACATCTCAGTTCAACCTCACTATGTACACTCCAAATGATGGATATTCAAAGGCAGTGTATAGTTTTGCTAAATGGTGAAAAACTACATTTTTTTCTCACGGTGTATTTTAGACATATCATCTGTTACTGACCTGAAAATCACACGCTCTGAATAGCTTTGATTTTTTTTTTTTGAGGAATGTATGGTTTTTGGTTGATTTTTTGCTTGTGGAAATATACATAATGATACCTGCCTTGAGTTGTACATTGCAATGAAATGATGAGATATTTGTTAAACTTTTGAAATTTCAATTTCTATACCACACATTGAAAATTTTTATTGCTTTCCTGTGATAAGCCCAATTGTTGATATTTTTGTTGCAAATTAATGTATTAAAGGCATCATACAACAATGTTTCCAGTCTAAACAAATCTGAGCCACGTGATTCCCTATGCTACCAGTGTCTCTGATACAGTCTAAAAATGAAACCCTGAAAAAAAGCAGTTAAAAATGATCATTAAAGGCTTTTAAAAAGTGAAAATCATTGAGCTACCATTCACGTTTTTTTTTCCATAGACTGCTGTGTAGCAGAATTTTCTATCAGCTGAGAATAATTCTTGTGCCGATTTTTATCTGTACATATTTTACTAGTGACAGCTTTACTGTTTAAAGTTTTGTGTTCAAGGGTGTTTATTTGTCCATCCAACCACTGTCAGATATGTCAGATAGCAAAGTTTGACAATTTTTTAAATGGGGCTTCCACAGTGTTATATAGTGTCTTTAATTCTCAACATTCCACAGAAATTACATGCTCTGAAATGCTTCCATTTTTGAAAAATTGATGAAAAAAATGTGGGGTTTATATAATATCTGGTCTCTGATAATTTAAAAATCACAGTTTGCTACTATAAACAATTTTTTGATGTCTCGGGTGATTGAGGAAAACGTTGTGTGATCAACCAAACTATACATGGGCTTTCAAGGTAAATAGCATGATTGGAGGTACATGTAGTCCTCAACTTTGGGCTAAAAGTATTAGAACCAAGTAAACCATGCAAGGACTCTACTCTTAAAATGTTGTCGTCAAATGTTGACTCATTTCAAAAGAACTACCATCAGTATCCATTGTGACAGGCAAATTTGTTGTGTAGCTTTCTGTGGAATCAATTTATATCAGGGCACAAGAGTAATTTAATACTGGTATGTTCATGCTTGATTCAAGACAAATCTTTTCAGCCAAGATTTTCACTCTAGGTAGTGTACACATCGGTATATGTCCAAACTCATTTGCTTCTTGAGGCATTTTTAAGTGTTTCCAATCATGTCATTAGCCTTTAAAGGCAGTGGATCTCATTTGCAAACATCCCCGCAGAACAGGAAAAGATAACCCATGCCCTTAGACTATTGATGAAGGGTATGTCTGTGAAATCTGGGGGTCGGTGATTGCCTAGAATTTAAAAAATGCAAAAGAAAAACAATAGCCGTTTCGTGTACGTTATATGGTAGGAATTTTATTCTCGCGAGAAAAAATTCAAATCTGAGTCTAACGGTCACTATAATTCCACTAAAGAGACCACACCTCCGAACCAG